>JADBJO010003400.1:173829-193829 GCA_016801955.1 Conus betulinus
GGTCACAGCACACCATGACAGTCAGCAACAGTTGTTGCTGCTTTGGGTCACAGCACACTATAGCAGTCAGCAACAGTTGTTGTTGCTGCTTTGGGTCACAGCACACTATAGCAGTCAGCAACAGTTGTTGCTGCTTTGGGTCACAGCACACTATAGACAGTCAGCAACAGTTGTTGCTGCTTTGGGTCACAGCACACCATGACAGTCAGCAACAGTTGTTGCTGCTTTGGGTCACAGCACACCATGACAGTCAGCAACAGTTGTTGCTGCTTTGGGTCACAGCACACCATGACAGTCAGCAACAGTTGTTGCTGCTTTGGGTCACAGCACACCATGACAGTCAGCAACACAGTTGTGCTGCTTGGGTCACAGCACATCATGACAGTCGGCAACAGTTGTTGCTGCTTGGGTCACAGCACACCATGACAGTCAGCAACAGTTGTTGCTGCTTTGTGTCACAGCACACCATGACAGTCAGCAACACTTGTTGCTGCTTTCAGTGACAGCACACCATGACAGTCGGCAACAGTTGTTGCCGCTTCGAGTCACAGCACACCATGACAGCAGCAAAGTTTGGTGCTGCTTTGGGTCACAGCACACCATGACAGTCGGCAACAGTTTGTGCTGCTTTGGGTCACAGCACACCATGACAGTCGGCAACAGTTGTTGCTTTGGGTCACAGCACATCATGACAGTCGGCAACAGTTTGTTGCTTTGGGTCACAGCACACCATGACAGTCGGCAACAGTTGTTGCTGCTTTGGTTCACAGCACACCATGACAGTCAGCAACAGTTGTTGCTTGGTTCACAGCACACCATGACAGTCAGCAACAGTTGTTTGCTTTGGGTCACAGCACATCATGACAGTCAGCAACAGTTGTTGCTGCTCTGAGTCTCAGCACATCATGCCAGTCAGCAACAGTTGTTGCCGCTTTGGGTCACACACACACCAAGGAACCATCAGTGTTGAATGCCGTAAGGGCAATTACCACTCAGGAACATTTATCTCCAGATTTTTTTCTCCCCATACTTACTTCTTTTTTTTTTTTTGGCTGTTGTACTCATATTTTCACTGAAAATGTGTACAAAATACAGCAAAATCGCAGAAGGAACCAAAAATCTGCCCTTGGACAAATTAATTGGGTTTTTTTTTTTTTTTTGAGTATATAGACCCACCAAAATGTCAGGCAGGCAGAGTGTGAATTGATAGGACCAATGTGAATTGACAAGATCCTCTTCACACACTTTTCGAGCAGTGAAAGCTTTGTCTTGCACTGAACAAGTACATTCATAAATTACCCAAACTTCCTGTCCACGAAATTCTACTGACTACATCAAAGGGCTGAATGAGTCAGATGCTGAATGAGTCAGATGCTGAACGAGTCAGATGCATGCAAGCCAAAACTGCTGACTAAGCGACACAGGAAAAAACAGTTACACCACCTCCAATCTGTCACAGATGACGGAGGAAACAGTCACAACACCTCCAATCCGTCACAGATGATGGAGGAAACAGAGGAAACAGTCACACCACCTCCAATCTGTCACAGATGACGGAGGAAACAGTCACAACCTCCAATCTCTCACAGATGATGGAGGAAACAGTCACACCACCTCCAATCTGTCACAAATGACAGAGGAAACAGTCACAACACCTCCAATCTCTCACAGATGACGGAGGAAACAGTCACACCACCTCAATCTCTCACAGATGACGGAGGAAACAGTCACACCACCTCCAATCTGTCACAGATGACGGAGGAGGAACAGTCACACACCACCTCCAATCTGTCACAAATGATGGAGGAAACAGTCACAACACCTCCAATCTGTCACAAATGGCAGAGGAAACAGTGACACCACCTCCAATCTGTCACAAATGATGCAGGAAACAGTCACACCACCTCCAATGACGGAGGAAACAGGCACAAATCTGTCGTCAAATGATGGGAGTAAACAGTCACTACACCTCCAATCTGTGATAGATGACGGAGGAAACAGTCACAACACCTCCAATCTGTCGCAGATGACGGAGGAAACAGTCACAACACCTCCAATCCATCACAAATGACAGAAGAAACAGTCACAACACCTCCAATATGTCGCAAAAATGATGAAGAAACAGTCGCAAACACCTCCAATCTGTCACAAATGACCGAGGAAACAGTCACAACACCTCCAATCTGTCACAAATGATGAGGGAAACAGTCGCAACACCTCCAATCCATCACAAATGACAGAGGAAACAGTCGCAACACCTCCATCTGTCACAAATGATGGAGGAAACAGTCACACCACCTCCAATCTGTCGCAAATGACGGAGGAAACAGTCACACCACCTCCAATCTGTCACAAATGACAGAGGAAACAGTCACACCACCTCCAGTCTGTCACAGATGACGAGGAAACAGTGACACCACCTCCAATCTGTCACAGATGATGGAGGAAAGTCACAACACCTCCAATCTGTCACAAATGATGGAGGAAACAGGAGCCATGCATGCCCTGATTCGGTGACTGCCCAAAGGCATGTCGAGGGATGCTGACAGCTTACTGTCAACAGCATAACACATTTTTCAAAAAGTGGAACTGAATAAGAGACCAGCCGCCTTGGCCAAGTAATTAGCATCACACTCTCCCAGCTGGGAGGTTGTGGGTTTGACTCCTGTCAGAGCCAAGTGGGACTTTACTGCCCCAACCGGCTCCTTCCCAGAGTCAAGTTTGCCATGGGTTCAGTCGGGAAAACTGGGACCACACAGTCGAGATTCATCCACTGGATGGATGCATCTCTGAGACTACTGACCAAACTTCCTGACTAACATTGCAGGTCTCTGTATATCTCAGGCCTGGTTGATATACCAGGACATATTATGAAAGCAAGCATACAGTACAGCTCTGTCATGCAGTCTTATTGAATGAGACTATAAACCGAGGTTCCGTGTGTGAACGCACGCATAACATCTTGCACACACGTAAAATCCCATCACCAACATTCGGAAGAGTAGGCCAGTTTGGCCGTTGGTATGGATGACACGTTATACATAGCATGCACCCTGGGTGAGAAATGAAAAGAATGAAGGAAGTAAGGAAAATGAGTGATCGATATTGAGTGATACTGACTGGATGACATGGGAAACGACTGAATGAAGCACCAGCTGGCAGCTCTTCAGTCGGCACTACCCAGGTAGGCAGCCCTGTTGTGTAAACGAGTGTTGATTGTAAAGCGCTTAGAGCTTGGTCTCTAGCCGAGAACAGGCGCTATATAAGTATTCATTATTATTATTATTATATTATTTATTATATTATATTATTATTAGACCAGAATGGAAATCTGTAGCATGATCTTCATGCCCTTATTCTAATCAATCAGTATTTAACCCTCTTGACAAGCGAGCGCCCGCTAGCGCCCGGCCAGAAATCACACAGCCAAAAGGCTGAGTGCCCGCCAGCGCCCGGTAAAACACGTGGCAACAATGGGCGCCGCCATGTTTCTCGTAGAAAAGGAAGTCTCGCGAGAACGTGACTTCCTTCTTCCTGTAGCCATTTACTTCCGTTTGCAAAAAAAACCGCGAGTCGATACGTGCCGTGGTTCTCGAGTTACGAATTTTTTAAGTTTTGAGGTTGAAATGCCGTTTTTTCACCGTGGCTAACCTTGATTTCTGCCATTCTATAATGAGATTTAGTGATGGAGATACTGTGTTTTGTAGGATTTACGGCATAAGACTTATTGAAAGTGCTGGGTAATGAAGCTTAGAGTGACCTAGATTTTCGACTGGGATGAAGTTCCAGGTATGATGAACAACAATTCGGAAGACAGTTCTGAAGAAGAGTTTTTTTTTTTTCCCCGAGTAAATGGCTCATGTGACATTCTTCAAACTTACGATATAGCAACATATATATATTCGTAGGAATTTTTAAAATTATTTTCATTTCGTTATTTCCTTTCCTCTCTTTTAAATTAATTTTTTAATTGGGTAACCATGTTTAAATTACGGAGTTACTTACTTGCCTACGGTTTTCGGTGTAACTAAGCTCAGATAAGTGCATACTGAAGAGGGTTAAAGAGAAAAAAAGTCTCAATTCTGTGGTCCTTCATGCCCTGCTGTCACGGTGACCTCAGTTTCTATATCCTCTCCACATCTGTGGCCTTGCCTGTTTTGATTCCGCCAGGGTTACCAGTATCAGCAACCTCATGGGGACTGTCGTTGGACGGACATGGTCGTGTCCTCATTTACACCAGAACTGTGACTGAGCAATTATTGTCGTCAGTAGGGGGCTTAGTAGGTGGTGTCCTGCGTGTGTTAGATCAGAACAGGTGCCACTGAACACCACTGAAGTGACTCAGTAGCAGTGCAGCGTCTCCTCTGGTGGGTTGCCTCTTGACGACTTGACACGGACTGCTCCCTGTGCATTGCTGGTGCCAGGGCTGCAGCAGACTGGGCCGGACTGTGGCTGTGGTCAAGGGGTCAGAATGAGTGGTGTGGGTGCAATGTGTCACTGAGGTGGTACACAAGATGATCAAGCAAAAAAAAAAAAAAAAAACAAAAAAAAGAATAAGAATCAATGTCCCATCTTTAGACCAAAACTTGCGACAGGTAGAAAGCACTCACCTTGTTTTTCTCTCTATACAGCCTCAGTATGAAAGCTTCTTGGCACGACTCGATCACTCTGAAATGGTAATACGATCCCAATAAAATGATTGTGTGGTAAGACTGTTCAGTTCAATGACAAGCTACATACCCGATCACAAATGCTCACCTCAAAGAAACATTTCTCAAGACAGTCAGACAGGCCAAGGCCTAAAAAACAAAGTGCAGCATGTTGACATTGGAAGCGTAACATTTGAAAGTGAAGTGCAGCACTGCTATGTCATGTCACTGACAGGACGTCACATTTCAAAGTGAAGTGCAGCACTGCTATGTCACTGACAGGACGTCACACTTCAAAGTGAAGTGTTGCACTGCTATGTCACTGACAGGACGTCACATTTCAAAGTCAAGTGCAGCGCTGCTATGTCACGTCACTGACACGACATCACACTTCAAAGTGAAGTGCAGCATTGCTATGTCATGTCACTGACAGGAGGTCACACTTCAAAGTGAAGTGCTTGACAGGACGTCACACTTCAAAGTGAAGTGCAACACTGCTATGTCATGTCACTGACAGGACGTCACACGTCAAAGTCAAGTGCAGCATTACTATGTCTTGTCACTGACAGGACGTCACACTTCAAGGTGAAGTGCAGCACTGCTATGTCATGTCACTGACAGGACGTCACACCTCAAAGTCAAGTGCAGCACTACTATGTCATGTCACTGACAGGACGTCACACTTCAAAGTCAAGTGTAGCACTGCTATGCCACATCACTGACAGGACGTCACACTTCAAGGTGAAGTGCAGCACTACTATGTCATGTCACTGACAGGACGTCACACTTCAAAGTCAAGTGCAGCACTACTATGTCGTGTCACTGACACGACATCACACTTCAAGGTGAAGTGCAGCACTGCTATGTCATGTCACTGACAGGACATCACACTTCAAAGTGAAGTGCTTGACAGGACGTCACACTTCAAAGTGAAGTGCAGCTCTGCTATGTCATGTCACTGACAGGGACGTCACACTTCAAAGTGAAGTGCAGCACTACTATGTCTTGTCACTGACAGGACGTCACACTTCAAAGTCAAGTGCAGCACTACTATGTCTTGTCACTGACAAGACGTCACACTTCAAGGTGAAGTGCAGCACTGCTATGTCATGTCACTGACAGGACGTCACTGACACACCTCAAAGTCAAGTGCAGCACTACTATGTCATGTCACTGACAGGACGTCACACTTCAAAGTCAAGTGCAGCACTGCTATGCCACATCACTGACAGGACGTCACACTTCAAGGTGAAGTGCAGCACTACTATGTCATGTCACTGACAGGATGTCACACTTCAAAGTCAAGTGCAGCACTACTATGTCGTGTCACTGACACGACACGACACACACTTCAAGGTGAAGTGCAGCACTGCTATGTCATGTCACTGACACGACATCACACTTCAAAGTGAATTGCAGCACTGCTATGTCATGTCACTGACAGGACGTCACACTTCAAAGTGAAGTGCAGCACTGCTATGTCATGTCACTGACAGGACGTCATACTTCAAAGTGAAGTGCAGCACTGCTATGCCATGTCACTGACAGGACGTCACACTTCAAAGTCAAGTGCAGCACTGCTGCTATGTCACTGACAGGATGTCATACTTCCAGGTGAAGTGCAGCACTGCTATGTCATGTCACTGACAGGACGTCATACTTCAAGGTGAAGTGCAGAACTGCTATGCCATGTCACTGACAGGACGTCATACTTCAAAGTGAAGTTCTGCACTGCTATGTCATGTCACTGACAGGACGTCACACTTCCAGGTGAAGTGCAGCACTGCTATGTATGTCACTGACAGGACAACACACTTCATACTGAAGTGCAGCACTGCTATGTCATGTCACTGACAGGACGTCACACTTCATAGTGAAGTGCAGCACTGCTATGTCATTGACAGGATGGACGTCACACTTCATACTGAAGTGCAGCACTGCTATGTAATGTCACTGACAGGACGTCACATTTCAAGGTGAAGTGCAGCACTGCTATGTCGCGTCATTTACAGGACGTCACACTTCAAAGTGAATTGCAGCACTGCTATGTCACTGACAGGACGTCACACTTCATAGTGAAGTGCAGCACTGCTATGTCATGTCACTGACAGGACGTCACACTTCATAGTGAAGTGCAGCACTGCTATGTCACGTCACTAACAGGACGTCACACTTCAAGGTGAAGTGCAGCACTACTATGTCATGTCACTGACAGGACGTCACACTTCAAAGTGAAGTTCAGCACTGCTATGTCACATCACTGACAGGACGTTACACTTCAAAGTGAAGTGCAGCACTGCTATGTCATGTCACTGACAGGATGTCAAACTTCAAAGTGAAGTGCAGCACTGCTATGTCATGTCACTGACAGGACGTCACACTTCAAGGTGAAGTGCAGCACTGCTATGCCATGTCACTGACAGGACGTCATACTTCAAAGTGAAGTGCAGCACTGCTATGTCATGTGTCACTGACAGGACGTCACACTTCCAGGTGAAGTGCAGCACTGCTATGTACTGTCACTGACAGGACGTCACACTTCCAGGTGAAGTGCAGCACTGCTATGTCATGTCACTGACAGGACGTCATACTTCAAAGTCAAGTGCAGCACTGCTATGCCCACATCACTGACAGGTCGTCACACTTCAAAGTGAAGTGCAGCACTGCTATGTCACTGACAGGACATCACACTTATACTGAAGTGCAGCACTGCTATGTCATGTCACTGACAGGACGTCACACTTCATAGTGAAGCGCAGCACTGCTATGTCATGTCACTGACAGGACGTCACACTTCAAGGTGAAGTGCAGCACTACTATGTCGCATCACTGACAGGACGTCACACTTCAAAGTGATTGCAGCACTGCTATCATGTCACTGACAGGACTTCACACTTCAAAGTGAAGTGCAGCACTGCTATGTCATGTCACTGACAGGATGTCACACTTCATAGTGAAGTGCAGCACTGCTATGTCACGTCACTAACAGGACGTCACACTTCAAGGTGAAGTGCAGCACTACTATGTCATGTCACTGACAGGACGTCACACTTCAAAGTGAAGTTTCAGCACTGCTATGTCACATCACTGACAGGACGTTAAACTTCAAAGTGAAGTGCAGCACTGCTATGTCATGTCACTGACAGGATGTCAACTTCAAAGTGAAGTGCAGCACTGCTATGTCATGTCACTGACAGGACGTCACACTTCAAGGTGAAGTGCAGCACTGCTATGCCATGTCACTGACAGGACGTCATACTTCAAAGTGAAGTGCAGCACTGCTATGTCATGTCACTGACAGGACGTCACACTTCCAGGTGAAGTGCAGCACTGCTATGTACTGTCACTGACAGGACGTCACACTTCCAGGTGAAGTGAAGTGCAGCACTGCTATGTCATGTCACTGACAGGACGTCATACTTCAAAGTCAAGTGCAGCACTGCTATGCCACACATCACTGACAGGTCGTCACACTTCAAAGTGAAGTGCAGCACTGCTATGTCATGTGACAGGACATCACACTTTATACTGAAGTGCAGCACTGCTATGTCATGTCACTGACAGGACGTCACACTTCATAGTGAAGCGCAGCACTGCTATGTCATGTCACTGACAGGACGTCACACTTCAAGGTGAAGTGCAGCACTACTATGTCGCGTCACTGACAGGACGTCACACTTCAAAGTGAATTGCAGCACTGCTATGTCACTGACAGGACTTCACACTTCAAAGTGAAGTGCAGCACTGCTATGTCATGTCCTGACAGGACATCACACTTCATAGTGAAGTGCTGCACTGCTATGTCACGTCACTGACAGGACGACGTCACACTTCAAGGTGAAGTGCAGCACTGCTATGTCATGCCACTGACAGGACGTCACACTTCAAAGTGAAGTGCAGCACTGCTATGTCACATCACTGACAGAACGTTACACTTCAAAGTGAAGTGCAGCACTGCTATGTCATGTCACTGACAGGACATCAAACTTCAAAGTGAAGTGCTGCTCTGCTATGTCATGTCACTGACAGGACATCACACTTCAAGGTGAAGTGTAGCACTGCTATATCATGTCACTGACAGGAACTTCATACTTCAAAGTCAAGTGCAGCACTGCTATGTCATGTCACTGACAGGACGTCACACTTCCAGTGAAGTGCAGCACTGCTATGTACTGTCACTGACAGGATGTCACACTTCATACTGAAGTGCAGCACTGCTATGTCATGTCACTGACAGGACGTCACACTTCAAAGTCAAGTGCAGCACTGCTATGCCACATCACTGACAGGTCGTCACACTTCAAAGTGAAGTGCAGCACTGCTATGTCATGTCACTGACAGGACGTCATACTTTCATAGTGAAGTGCAGCACTGCTATGTCATGTCACTGACAGGATGTCACACTTCAAAGTGAAGTGCTGCACTGCTATGTCATGTCACTGACAGGACGTCACACTTCAAGGTGAATTGCAGCACTGCTATGTCATGTCACTGACAGGACGTCACACTTCAAGGTGAAGTTCAGCACTGCTATCATGTCATGTCACTGACAGGACGTCACACTTCCAGGTGAAATGCAGCACTGCTATGTCATGTCACTGACCGGACGTCACACTTTAAGGTGAAGTGCAGCACTGCTATGCCACATCACAGACAGAACGTCACACTTCAAGGTGAAGTGCAGCACTGCTTTGTCATGTCGCTGACAGGACGTCACACTTCCAGGTGAAGTGCAGCACTGCTATGCCACATCACTGACAGGACGTCACACTTCAAAGTGAAGTGCGGCACTGCTATGTCATGTCACTGACAGGACGTCACACTTCAAGGTGAAGTGCAGCACTGCTATGTCAGGTCACTGACAGGACGTCACACTTCATAGTGAAGCGCAGCAATGCTATGCCACATCACTGACAGGACGTCACACTTCAAGGTGAAAAGCAGCACTGCTATGTCATGTCGCTGACAGGACGTCACACTTTCAGGTGAAGTGCAGCACTGCTATGCCACATCACTGACAGGACGTCACACTTCAAGGTGAAGTACGGCACCGCTATGTTATGTCACTGACAGGACGTCGCACTTCATAGTGAAGCGCAGCACTGCTATGCCAGATCACTGACAGGACGTCACACTTCAAGGTGAAGTGCAGCACTGCTATGTCATGTTGCTGACAGGACGTCACACTTCATAGTGAAGTGCAGCAATGCTATGCCACATCACTGACAGGACGTCACACTTCAAGGTGACGTGCGGCACTGCTATATCATGTCACTGACAGGACATGGAAACCCACTAAGGAAGTGAAAATCGTGCTAATTATCACATGACTAAGGAAGTGAAAATCTTGCTAGTTATCACATGGGTTGACTTGGTATACCATAACTCAAAATAGTTCATAAAACCAATCAAATAGGCAGTATAATTGCCATTGCCTCTAGCCATTTTCCTCCTGGTTTTTCTTTCTTTCTGCAATAAACTCAGCCTTTTGTTTTGACAAACAAGTCTACGCACAATAAAGATGTATGTCACCTCCATTCTGTTGAAGTCTCAGCTAATCCATGAAGTGGTTTTTTGTTGTTGTTGTTTTGTTTTTTGTTTGTTTGCTTTTTTTTTTTTTTTTTACTGAATGCGTGTGTGTGTGTGTGTGTGTGTGTGTGTGTGTGTGTGTGTGTGTGTGTGTGTGTGTGTGTGTGTGTGTGTGTGTGTGTGTGTGTGTGTGTGTGTGTGTGTGTGTGTGTGTGTGTGTGTGTTCCTTTTTGCACAGCACTTTTCACAAAGTATGAACAGCACACCAAGGTCACCAATGCTGCAGCCTGCTATGCTATGCCAAAAAGCACAGGATGTGGCAGCTCAGGACACTGCTCAATGCTGCAGCCTGCTATGCCAAAAAGCACAGGACGTGGCAGCTCAGGACACTGCTCAATGCTGCAGCCTGCTATGCCAAAAACACACAGGACGTGGCAGCTCAGGACACTGCTCAATGCTGCAGCCTGCTATGCCAAAAACACAGGACGTGGCAGCTCAGGACACTGCTCAATGCTGCAGCCTGCTATGCCAAAAACACAGGACGTGGCAGCTCAGGACACTGCTCAATGCTGCCTCACTCTGCAACTTCTGCTTCAACCTTTTTCAGGTTCAGCAGGCAGACTGAACCACAGCGATGAATTGAAAGGCCCTCAGGAAAGGTGGTGCCAACTACAAACTCTGCTTCAACCTTTCCCCGCAGTTGCTGCTTGGCACATCATACGTTAACTACAAACTGATCATCCCCGCAGTTGCTGCTTGGCACAAACTTAAGAGTCATAAACTTGCCTGTTTCTTCGAGAAGAAAACAAATTCTATCTCTATTAAACTGCTTTACACTATACTTATTTTCCAAGGAATTCTCTCTACTGTCACATTAAACATATTGCTGTAGCTGTCATATTAACATACTGCTATACTCCCAAAGGAAAACCTACTTGTGGGCCTTGTAGACCAGCATTCCAGTGACTTTGTCCACAGGCACGCGATCCGTCAGCAGCAGATCCACGACAAGGATGCGCGAGGTGATGAACTGCACCCCCCCCTCCAGGTACAGACGCTGTCTGAATGAATGCTGTATATATGAGTTTCAAACCTCATCAACAACCCCCCCCCTCCTCTTCCAGGTACAGATGCTTTCTGAATGAATGCTGTATATATGAGTTTCAAACCTCATCAACATTCCCCCCCCCCCCCCTCCCTCCAGGTACAGATGCTGTCTGAATGAATGCTGTATATATGAGTTTCAAACCTCATCAACACCCCCCCCCCCCCCCCCCCCGCTCCAGGTACAGACGCGATCTGAATGAATGCCCTATATATGAGTTTCAAACCCTAACCAACCCCCCCTCCCCCTCCAGGTACAGACGCTGTCTGAATGAATGATGTATATGAGTTTTCAAACCTCATCAACATCTTTTTCCAGTGCATAAAAATCAATGTGCATTTGTGAGCATGTAAACGTGCATGCGCATGCATGCGTAACAGAAAGACTGATGGGAGAGGGGGTTCAGTGGGGCTGAAACAGGGAGAGACAAGGAAGCAACAGAGACAGTTTAGAAAAAGGAGAAGACAAAACACCTTTTCACTCTCTGTACCTCTTTCAGAAAGAATCCCAGATTCACTCATCATTATGTCTACTACAACTACTCATTACTTAAAAATGTAGATGTTCTACAAATATACTGTTTATAAATATACCGTTTACTGTTCCCTGCCGTATTTAAGATTTCCCTTCTAGCAATCAAACCGAGGTTATCTGTATTTGCCACTGTCTATGTGTTTGACTACATTCAAGATCACAATGGCTAAAAACCAGCCTTGGAAAGTTCCTTTATGTTGGTTCACTTCTCCAGTTGTTGTTGCTGTGTAGATATGTCCCGTACAGAGTATATCAGCAAGCTTGCAACATCCTTTGGGGGGTGGGGGGGTGGGGGGGTGTTGGGGGGGGGGGGGGGAGGGGGAGCTGTCTCCTTGTTTGTTCTGTGTGCTCTGTGCTGTCATTTCTGCTCAGAGATTCGGTGTTGAGAGCAGCATTCGTTTGGAGTTATGGATGTACATTTCTTTCATTATGGGAGCAAGAGTTACCCTACTTGTTTGGTAAATACTATAATAATTCAGTGAGGCATCCACCTTCCTTATATGTGCACATGATGTTATCATTCAAAATGACATCAGACAACAATAAGAGTAATAACCAGGGGGACCAGGGTAAGAGGGGATGGGGGATGGGGATTCTTGACATTTCTACCTGAACCAAGCAGATTACACAGCATTGTTTTTCTCCTCCATCCACAAAGAGCAGACCTTCTTCCCTATCCCTCCCAACCCCTCCCCCTCTCCTCAGGCTCTCTCCTTCCCCCCATCCCCCCTCCCCCTCCCCAGTTTTTTCTGAAAACTGTTTTCTGTTCATCTTCAGATATATGTTTTGTTTTGATGGCAATGTCTAACTGAATACAATACACTGAACTATTAGCGTGTCCCCTTCACACGATTGAGGTGTGATTGTGTCAGTTTTTATTGTCAAGTTATGGCACTGTCCTTGCATAAACACTCTGAGTGTGTGTGTGTGTGTGTGTGTGTGTGTGTGTGTGTGTGTGTGTGTGTGTGTGTGTGTGTGTGTGTGTGTGTGTGTGTGTGCGCGCGCGCGTGTGCATGTGTGAGTGTGCTGCATCTGTTTGTGTGGGTGCACCCATGCATGTGTGCGCGTGTGAGAATGTAAAAGAGAGAGAGAGAAGAGAGAGAGAGAGTGTGTGTGTGTGTGCATGCATGCGTGCGTATGTGCATGCGTGCGTGCGTGTGCTTGCGTGAGTGCATGTATGCATGCGTGTGTGTGTGCATGCACATGCGTGTATATATGTGTTCCTGAGTGCATGTGTGCTTGAATGCATGCATGTGTGCATATTTCTCTGTGTGTGTGTGTGTGTGTGTGTGTGTATGTGTGTGTGTGTGTGTGTATGTGTGTGTGCGTGCGTGCGCGCGTGTGTGTATGTGTGTGTGTGTACATGCCTGTGTGTGTATGAGTGTGTGTGAGAGCTGGGCGGATATGCCTGCGTGCGAGCTTGCTTACATGCATGAGTGTGTGCACATGCATGCATGCATGTGTGTGCACATATGTGTAATGTGTATGCATGTATGGATATGTTGTGTTGGTTTTTGTTTTGTTTTTCACAACATAACCATGAGCTTGAATTGCAGATCAATTTTTGTTTTTTAATGAGTGAATCCATGCCCCCCATCCAACTCATGGCCACCAACCTACCTGTCAGCAGCGCTGAATTCATTGGTGATGATTCTGGGCAGAGGCTGTACTCCCTGGCTCTCCAGCTGATCCATCAAATACTCCTGAACATCATCACCACACTATCAGAAATAATGAATCATAATAACATAGCATCTAGACAGCACTTTGCCAAAGGTTCTAGGTGCTGACAATCCACACTCATGTACACAACAGGCTGCCTACCTGGGTTGTGCTGGCTGAAGAACTGCCTGCCGGCACTTCATTCAATTATTTCCTGTGTCAGCCAGTCAATATCATACACTCCATTTCCTTACTTGCTTCATTATTTTCATTTCTCATGCACAGTGTATACTATGTGTATATCATATGTCATACATACCAATGGCCAATTTGGTGTTCTCTTCCGAAAGTTGGTGATGGGATTTCTTATGTGTGTGCAAGATATTACATGTGCGTTCACACACAGAATCTCGGTTTATAGTCTCATTTCGAAGAACTATTTGGGAAACAGAGTCACAACCAATGTTAACTCTGAGAGAAAAATCCCCCTGCACCGAAATGGCCTGGTGGAGATTTAAGCCCACAACCCCAGGATCACCAAGATCACGAGCTTGCTGCTCTACCAAATGAGCTATTCCAGTCCTCATTCTTAACTGTAACATTCTCTCTCTTTTTTTTAATCGAGAAAGAGAAAAAAATCATCATCATCAAGCACTAGTCTTACCTTCACTTCTTTAAAAGCAACACATAATAAACTTTTCAACAAATCTTTATGCTAATTGTTCTACTACTTCTAAAAAAACAAGATACACCTGAAGAAGGTGCGAGTGGCACCCAGTGAAAAGGTGTCTTCTTCAACTTGTCAAAGCAACCAGCTCCTACCTTCACTTCTTGAAAGCAATATACAATAAACATTTCAACAGATCCTTGTGCTAATGGTTCTATTTCTAATTCTTGTGTTCAAAATCCATTGTGTTTCTGACACTGACATGTAGTTTTTTGCACCTGTTTCCATTTGGCTTGGATGACCAGACATGCACAGGAAAATAATCAACAGCTGAAATATGCAAAAAAACAAACAAACAAACATAAAAACTAGCAGTCTTGTTCCCATAAGCAGAAGAAAGATTCTTGCCAATGCACGTCCACTCTTTCCTTCTCACTACATTTCCCGTTTTCAACCTTTTTTTCACATAACACACTTTCTTTTTTTTTTTTTTTTTTTGATACAGTCACCAAGGCTGGGCTGAATGGAACAAAAAAACTCATGGCAGTATTTCTGATGATCTCTACTGTCAACAATATCCATCAGCAACTGATGCTCTGTGCTCTAGAATGGAGAATGACCACCACAAGTTTACAACAACAAGAGAGAAAAGGTAAGGTGATCTTGTCTATCACCCAGCCACCCAGGCCTCTGTCAGGGCTGTCATCACATAGAGGTCAGCCCACAAGGTTATTTCAAAACAAACAAAAACCATCTCATTCACTCTACTCTTTAACATACACCTAAAAAACACACCATAATTTTGTTAAAAAATTTTCTTCTGTAAAATCTTACGATGAAAGATTGTGATCTCTTTTCAGAAATTCAAAGATCACATCAGATGGGACATCTCAGAACAAGGTTTTTACATGGAGTCTGCTATAAAGTGTTTATGTCTCACATCATGCAAGTACCAACACTCTGAAAGAACATGTTTAACTTTGAGTCATACAGGACAAGGAATGCACCACACAGCTTCTTCACCTTTCAAAAGATAAGAATGGTGTAAAAGGAGTGGCCTGTATGCAAACAGCACAAGACTGCCAGTTCCATTCCTCTTGCCAGAGATCTTTGACATAAGCCTGGGCTTTGGGTTTCAGATCAGTGTGAGGGATAGACAATCTGCTCAGATCAGTGTGAGGGATAGGCAATCTGCTCAGATCAGTGTGAGGGATAGACAATCTGCTCAGATCAGAGTGAGGGATAGACAATCTGCTCAGATCAGTGTGAGGGACAGACAATCTGCTCCACTCTTTCTTTGTGGCACTCTTGGCAAGTTCATCAAATAACTTGTTGCCTCGAATGCCCGCATGGCTGAGAACCCAGTCAAAAACTATGTTGTATTCAAATTTTAAAAAGTATTTATAAGGCTCTACTGAAGAACGTAAAACAATTGAATCCCAAGACAAAACAACGCATTTCGACCTCTTAGGTCTACTTCAGGCAAGAGATACACACCACTCAGGATGACAAAAATGAATGAGCAATCACCTATCTTCATCCAGTTCAGTGCATATGAAAACCAGGTTGTTGGGAAGGAGACAATGTGAGTAGAAGTAGTAATGATGAGAAAGCAATAATGATAACAATGATGATGATAAAAATATTGAAAAAATAATAAAGAGAGGATTATCATCACTTTTGGTGATCATATGGCAATGGCAGTTGTAGTGTAGAAGAAATGAGACAGGTTAGAGGATTGTTGAACAGCACGGTTGCCATGGCAACAGTGTAAAGTGGCGATAATATAACAATGGTCCTGGAGATAAGTGGTTGCTCTTTCATTTTCGTTGTCCTGAGCGTTGTGCATCTTGCCTGAAGAAGACCTAAGAGATCAAAATGCGCTGTGTTTTGTCTTCTGATTCGTTTGTCTACATTTTACAGCAGAGCCTTATAAATACTGTTTAAAATGTATACAGATTTCCGCCTGCAGTCACTGTTTAAAATGTGTATAGATTTCTGCCTGCAGTCACTGTTTTAAATGTGTATAGATTTCTGCCTGCAGTCACTGTTTAAAATGTTTATAGATTTCTGCTGCCTGCAGTCACTGTTTAAAATGTGTATAGATTCCGCCTGCAGTCACTGTTTAAAATGTGTATAGATTTCTGCTGCAGTCACTGTTTAAAATGTGTGTAAATTTCTGCCTGCAGTCACTGTATAGATTTCCACCTACAGTTGCTGACTGAAATGTGTACAGATTTCTGCCTGCAGTCAAAGTTTAAAATATGTATATAGATTTCCACCAGCAGTCACTGTTTGAAATGTGTATAGATTTCTGCCTGCAGTCACTGTTTAAAATGTGTACAGATTTCCGCCTGCAGTCACTGTTTTAAAATGTGTATAGATTTCTGCCTGCAGTCACTGTTTGAAATGTGTATAGATTTCCACCTGCCTGCAGTCACTATTTAAAATGTTTATAGATTTCTGCCTGCAGTCACTGTTTAAAATGTGTATAGATTTCTGCCTGCAGTCACTGTTTAAAATGTGTATAAATTTCTGCCTGCAGTCACTGTATAGATTTCCACCTACAGTCGCTGACTGAAATGTGTATAGATTTCTGCCTGCAGTCAAAGTTTAAAATATGTACAGATTTCCACCAGCAGTCACTGTTTGAAATGTGTATAGATTTCTGCCTGCAGTCACTGTTCAAAATGTGTATAGATTTCTGCCTGCAGTCACTGTTTAAAATGTGTACAGATTTCCGCCTGCTGCAGTCACTGTTTAAAATGTGTATAGATTTCTGCCTGCAGTCACTGTTTAAAATGTGTATAAAATGTGTATAGATTTCTGCCTGCAGTCACTGTTTAAAAATGTGTATATATAGATTTCCACCTGCAGTCGCTGTTTAAAATGTGTATAGATTTTTTCTGCCTGCAGTCACTGTTTAAAATGCGTATAGATTTCCACCTGCAGTCACTGTTTGAAATGTGTATAGATTTCTGCCTGCAGTCACTGTTTAAAATGTGTAGATTTCTGCCTGCAGTCCTGTTTAAAATGTGTACAGATTTCCGCCTGCAGTCACTGTTTAAAATGTGTATTGATTTCTGCCTGCAGTCACTGTTTAAAATGTGTATAGATTTCTGCCTGCAGTCACTGTTTAAAGTGTGTATAGATTTCTGCCTGCAGTCACTGTTTAAAATGTGTACAGAGATTTCCGCCTGCAGTCACTGTGTTTAAAATGTGTACAGATTTCTGCCTGCAGTCACTGTTAACCCTCTCGTACTCAGTTTCTCTGACTGCAAACTTCCCCTTGATTTCAGATTCTTTTACAGGTTTCAGCCTAAAATGGGTATGTGTGATTAGTAACTTAATAGGGAATGTATGTGAAGCTGTAGGAGAAAGAAAATTGGCAGACAGTTTCATAAGAGCATGCACTTCACTTTGAACTATATTTCGTCTGTCCTAGAAATATAGGTCGTGTCACTGTCACCAAATTGTCACCAGACACGTGATGTTTTATGATGACAATCAAGTTTATAGCATGCAAGCATGCGCAATCACCATGCTGATGCAAGTTGTTAGTGTAAATGAAATCTGAGGCCTACCTGACGCGATCCATCTGCTGCCTGGCAGTACAGGTCTCACTGGTTGTCCCACCAATGTCATACAAACTTGTCACATGTCACACACAGTACTACAAAAGAGGGTCAGGTGCGCCCTTTGCAGCTTGTTTTTGTCTTGCATACCTGTTTGTATCATTGGCAGCAGTCTTAAAAACACAGAGGAACAAACAAAACGAAAAAATCAAGTGGTGTAGCAGTGTCAGGTAACAAGTGAGCAAGCCCAGTGGGTTCCTGAAACTGATGCACCCCTGCCATGCCATGTGTCGTGGGCCGCCATTTTGTCTGAAGTGCTGCGTGGAACATTGTATTCCGGGTCGCTTTGCACTTTCACTGTTTTCTTCAACACCACTACCTACTTCTAGATCACTTTCATTGTCCATCATCTTCTTTCAAATGTCTCCACTTCTACAATAATTTGATCTAACTCCTCTTGCGAGTAGTCGATCATCTCTTCATCGTTTGTAGCAGACGCGAAAGCCGCCATTGTGAAAGTCGGTCAGTTTCCATTCACATAGTTACTCGCTGTGTTCTGTGCCTATTCTCAATGAACACACAAGGTTCCATCACCCAAAAATAGTGCCAACACATGATTGGGCCATGCCTGAGTCTTCCTAGTTACTGTCTGCGACTGTGTGTGTCTACACACGTGATCACTGCGTGATGGAAAAATTCCCACGGAGAGGTCCCGGTAACTCCCGGTACGGGAAGAACAGGCGCCCGACGTTAAGTCCCGGATTGTCCCGTTGCGAGTATAAGAGGGTTAAAATGTGTAAAATGTGTATGTGTATAGATTTCTGCCTGCAGTCACCGTTTAAAATGTGTATAGATTTCCACCTGCAGTCGATTTTGTTTGAAATGTGTATAGATAGATTTCTGCCTGCAGTCACTGTTTAAAATGTGTATAGATTTCCGCCTGCAGTCACTGTTTAAAATGTGTATAGATTTCTGTCTGCAGTCACTGTTTAAAATGTGTACAGATTTCTGCCTGTAGTCACCGTTTGAAATGTGTATAGATTTCTGCTTGCAGTCACTGTTTAAATGTGTATAGATTTCTGCCTGCAGTCACTGTTTGAAATGTGTATTGATTTCTGCCTGCAGTCACTGTTTAAAATGTGTACAGATTTCTGCCTGCAGTCACTGTTCAAAATGTGTACAGATTTCTACCTGCAGTCACTGTTTAAAATGTGAATTTCTGCCTGCAGATTTCCGCCTGCAGTCACTGTTTAAAATGTGTATAGATTTCTGCCTGCAGTCACTGTTTAAAATGTGTATAGATTTTGCCTGCCTGCAGTCTGCCTGTCCCTGTTTAAAATGTGTATAGATTTCCACATGCAGTCACTGTGTTTAAAATGTATAGATATACTGATGTTTCCACCTGCAGTCACTGTTTAAAATGTGTATAGATTTCCGCCTGCAGTCACTGTTTAAAATGTGCATAGATTTCTGCCTGCAGTCACTGTTAATGTATGCCTTGTTTGTACATTTACTCATTTACTCTCCATTGTACCCACTACCCCCCACATTTTTTTTTTTTTTTTTTAATAGGTATGTGTGTGTTTGTGTGTGGTGTGTGTGTGTGCGCATTGGCATGTGTATGTGTGTGTGCATGTGTGTTTGTGCGCACAAACACTTTACGTCTCTTCTTTTTTCCCCTCCCCCCCCCCTCCTTCCCCTCCTGCCCATTCCCCCCCCCCCCCTTTTTTTTTTTTTTTTTTGTCATTGGGAGTGTCGTTAGCGCCTCTCATCATGACCTCATATCTATCTTTTGCATTATGCTCTCTATTTTTGCCTTTTTCTGTTGCGCCACCATAACACCACCTACCTCCCTATTCTTTACACAAATGTTTTAATGTATGCCTTGTTTGTACATTTACTCATTTACTCTCCATTGTACTCCCCCCCCCACAAATTTTCTTCTTTTTTTTTATATAGGTGTGTGTGTGTTTGTGTGGCTGTGTGTGTGCACACTGGCGTGTGTATATGTGTGTGTGCATGTGTGTTCGTGCATGCGTGCGTGCGCACTTGTATGTATGTGTGTGTGTGGTTGTGTGTGTGTGTGTGCGTGTGTGTGTGTGTGGTTGTGTGTGTGTGGTTGTGCCCACGCGCAAGAGCTTTTTCATGTGGAGGGGGGCGAGCCCTGCAGCTCCTAGCTGTGTCTGACTAGGGGTTTTTTTTCCTCGGGGTTCTCCCGTTTTCCCTCTCCCCTTGGTGCTTGAGTAGGGCAACAACCTACCCTTGGGTCAGACTTGGGT
>JADBJO010003400.1:196329-236329 GCA_016801955.1 Conus betulinus
AACAGTGTTCATCTATGCACATTACAAACAAATCTGGTCAGTATTTTTCAACAGTGTTCATCTATGCACATTACAACAAATCTAGTCAGTATTTTGTGAGTGTCCATCTATGCACATTACAACAATTCTGGTCAGTATTTTGTAACAGTGTTCTTCTATGCACATTACAACAAATCTGATCAGTATTTTGTAACAGTGTTCCTCTATGCACATTAGAACTGGTCAGTATTTCTGGTCAGTATTCTGTAACAAGTGTTCATCTATGCACATTACAACAAATCTGGTCAGTATTTTGCAAAATACCTAATACCTGATATCCTTTTCAACAAGACACTGCTACCAAGTAATTTAGCTTATAAGTGAAAAAAAAGTTTCACCTAGCTGTTATAATGAGACCGTCACTGTGAAAACCTCCAAGAAGATCTGGTTCTCATATTCCAGTAAAGGCATGTGTGTGAACCGTCTTGTGTTCAAAAGTCAGTCTGAAACATAAATTGTCATGATTTTCACATTCATAAGACATACATACATAAAATTATATGCATATAAACAATTTGTATAGCACTTACAAAAAAAAACATAAATGATATGATTTTTCACATTCATAAGACTTACATACATATAATATATGCACATATAAACAATTTTTTTATAATGTTTTGGGAAAAAAAAAAAAAAGTGATATGATTTTCACATTCAAAAACACATACATACATATAATATATGCATATAAACAATCTGTATATAACAGTCGAGTTTCATCCACTTAATGGATGCGTTTCTGAGAGTGTTGCTCTCAATTTGCTGACCAACACTGCAGGTGTGTATCTCTCGGGCCTGGTTGACGCCGGGATATATTATGAAAGGAAGCGTAGAGAGTACAGCCCTGTCATGTAGTCTCAGACCGAAATGGAAATCCGTAGCATATCATCATCATCATCCTCATTCTCATCGATCAGCATTAAAAAAAAAAAAAGTCTCAAATTCTGTGGCCCTTCATGCCCTGCTCTCATGGTGACCTCAGTTTCGATGTCCTCTCCACGTCTGTGGCCTTGGTTTTGGTTCCGTCGGGGTCACCGGTATCGGCGGTCCATGGGGGCTGTCGTTGGACGGACGTGGTGGCGCCCTCCGGAGGGAGAGCTCACTCACGCCGGCTCCGCGACTAAGCAATTATTGTCGTCAGTAGGGGCTTAGTAGGTGGTGTCCTGTATATTAGATCAGAACAGGCGCCACTGAACACCACTGAAGTGACTCGGCAGCAGTGCAGTGTCTCCTCCCGGTGGGTTGCCTCTTGACGACTTGACATTGACTGCTGCCTGTGGATTGCCGGTGCCGGGGCTGCGGTGGGGCCGACAGGGCCATGGCTGTGGACAGGGTGTCGGAATGAGCGGCGTGGTGCACTGCCTGTACAAATGATTACATGCTGAACATAATTATGACACAGCCCTTAAAAGCTTACAGCATGTTGAAAAAAAAAAGGTACTGGTTGTTTTTGGAAGAAGAAGGAAAGGGAATGGAGCAATCGGGGGGGGGGGGGGGGGGGGGGGGGGGGGGGGGGTAGTTGAGTGGGGAAGTGAGGAAAGAGAGGTGAAGTGGAGGGACAGGTTGGGGTGGGGGTGGAAGGGGATGTATGATGGAACAAAAACACATGGGAAAAAAAAAAGGGCTGATGACTGGAGAAAAAGAAGGGGAGGACTGGAGTAAAAAAAAAAAAAAAGAAAAAAAAAGAGGGGGGGGGACTGGAGAAAAGAAGGGGCAGGACTGACTGGAGAAAAGAAGGGGAGGACTGGAGAAAAGAAGGGGGGGCTGAGGACTGGAGAAAAAAAGGGGAGGACTGGAGAAAAGAAGGGGCTAAGGACTGGAGAAAAGAAGGGGCTGAGGACTGGGGAAAAGAAGGGGAGGACTGGAGAGAAAAGAAGGGGAGGACTGGAGAAAAGAAGGAAAGGACTGGAGAAAAGAAGGGGCTGAGAAAAGACTGGAGGACTGGAGAAAGAAGGGGAGGACTGGAGAAAAGAAGGGGCTAAGGACTGGAGAAAAGAAGGGGCGGACTGAAGAAAAGAAGGGGGAGGAATGGAGAACAGAAGTGGCTGAGGACTGGAGAAAAGAAGGGGGGACTGGAGAAAAGAAGGGGGACTGGAGAAAAGAAGGGGAAGGATTGGAGAAAAGAAGGGGAGGGACTGGAGAAAAGAAGCGGGAGGACTGGAGAACAGAAGAGGCTGAGGACTGGAGAGAAAAGGGGGGAGGGACTGGAGAAAAGAAGGGAAGGACTGGAGAAAAGAAGGGGGCAGAGGACTGGAGAAAAGAAGGGGGAGGACTGGAGGAAAGAAAGGGGGCAGAGGACTGGAGAAAAGAAGGGGAGGACTGGAGAAATGAAGGGAAGGACTGGAGAAAAGAAGGGGGAGGACTCGAGGAAAGAAGGGGAGGACTGGAGAAAAGATGGATGGGCTTAGGACTGGAGAGAAGATGGGGGAGGACTGGAGAAAAGAAGGGGCTTAGGACTAGAGAAAAGAAGGGGAGGGCTGGAGAAAAGAAGGGGGAGAACTGGAGAGAAGAGGGGGGGCAGAGGACTGGAGGAAAGATGGGGGAGGACTGGAGAAAAGAAGGGGGAGGACTGGAGAAAAGAAGGGGGGGAGGACTGGAGAAAAGAAGGGGTTGAGGACTGGAGAAAAGAAGGGGGAGGACTGGAGAAAAAAGAAGGGGAGGACTGGACAAAGAAGGGGGAGGACAAGAAGAAGGGGGACTGGAGGAAAGGAGGACTGGAGACAAGAAGGGGGGACTGGAGAAAAGAAGGGGAAGGGCTGGAGAAAAGAAGGAAGAGGACTGGAGAAAAGAAGGGGACAGAGGACTGGAGAAAAGATGGGGCATAACTCGAGAAAAGAAGGGGAGGACTGGAGAAAAGAAGGGGGAGGACTGGAGAAAAGAAGGGGGCAGAGGGACTGAAAAAAGAAAGGACCAGAGGACTGGAGAAAAAAAGAAGGGTGGCTGGAGAAAAGAAGGGGAGGGACTGGAGAAAAGAAGGGGCCAAGGACTCGAGAAAAGAAGGGGAGGACTGGAGAAAAGAAGGGGAGGACTGGTGAAAGAAAGGGGGACTGGAGAAAAGAAGGGCCTGAGGACTGGAGAAAAGAAGGGCCTGAGGACTGGAGAAAGAAGGGGAGGACTGGAGAAAAGAAGGGGAGGACTGGAGAAAAGAAGGGGGACTGGAGAGAAGGGGGAGGACTGGAGAAAAGAAGGGGACTGGAGAAAGAAGGGGGAGGACTGGAGAAAAGAAAGGGGAGGACTGGAGAAGAGAAGGGGCTCAGGACTGGAGAAAAGAAGGGGGAGGCCTGGAGAAAAGACGTCACACTGATCAAGTCCGAAAATGCTGGGCAGAAGAAGACACTTCACTTCCCATGATTAGTTATTCTACACTCCCTTGTGAAATGCCAACTGTCACTGACGTTGTAGAGCCATGTTGTTCCCTCAGTGATCCTGCTTCTCTGGATACATCGACATCAGCGACTGCTGATGGTTCATCCACAGCCACATCACCTTGTTCCAGACTATTGCTGGCAGGCAGGAAATCTCTAACTAGTGCTGCCCAATCTCCTAAAGATGAAGATCAATATGAAAACCTGGGGCAACCTCCAAGCTCTGATATATATCTTCTCAGGATGAGGCAGTGTTTCACAGGACCCAGACAGATGTTCAAGAAGAAACCGAAAAGCCCCCTATCCACTGGATCTGTCAACTTTTGATCTGACTTGTTTATTTTTCAGACTTTATATTACGTTTAGTTTTACACTGAGTTGAACATTTGAACTGAACTGAAGTTAAAAAGTTAAAACTTTTTTTTTCCTTTTCAAATAAAAAAGTTATATATATATTTTTTTTTGGTTGTTAGTGAAATTTTTGCAAAACTGAAAAAAAGGGAAGTTAAAAGGAAGAGTACAGGATTATGTCCCTTGGTGATGGGGTCTCACGAGGTTGCGGAGGAGGATACAAGAACAATAAACAACCCAACTGACTTTGTCAAAGACTGATGTTCACAGAACATCACAGTCTGCTTCGCCAGGGATGTTACAAACAAAAAAGTCATGGCTATAGTTCTTTCTCATACTATGCCCTGCAGCTTTGGAACTCTCTTCCATAATCCATTGCATGTTAGACCCTCTTTCTGAGGCTCTCTTGCTGCCTTCAAAGTTCCAACCTCAAAACATTTCTCTTCAAAAGTATTACTTGTAAGATCCTTTTTTTTTTTTAATCTCCTGCCATGTAATTGATGCTTGGTGCATGCAATGTGTGTGTGTGTGTGTGTGTGTGTGTGTGTGTGTGTGTGTGTGTGTGTGTGTGTGTGTGTTTGGATCAGGATCAGGATGGGGCATTGTGTAAACAATCAGGATCAGGACGCTGTAAACAACTTAGCCTACTTAGGCTTTTTACGTCCCTTTTATTTTTGGTGTCTTATTGGTCAGTTGTTGACTAGCTCAGTCTTCTTTTCGCCTTAAAAGTCATATCTAATTTTACTTATTTATTCTTATTATCTATGAGCTTCTTGAATGTATACTTTTATACTTGGTGCACGTTTGATGTTGGTTGTTAATTTATTCCAGTAATTGGTTACTCTATTAGTAGATGCAAATTTTCCCAAATTAGTTCTGGAATATTGTTTGAATATCTTATCTTCACTGTTTCTTGTAGTATTTATCTGTAGAGTACAAAAAGCATGCTTTGTCAGTTATCACCAAAACCATTGAATATTTATTTGTCTAAATCAAGTCCCCTCTTACTCTTCTTGCTTTTAGTGTTGGAAGTGGTAAATATTTTAATCTTTCTTGGTAAGTTGGTACAAGTAATCCTTTATACTCATGTGTGTGTGTGTGTGTGTGTGTGTGTGTGTGTGTGTGTGTGTTTGTGTGTGTGTGTGTGTGTGTGTGTGTGTGTGTGTGTGTGTGTGTTTGTGTTTGTGTGTGCGTGTGCGCGTGTGTGTGCGTGTGCGTGTGTGCGTGTGTGTGCGCGTTTGTGTGCATCTTTGTGGATGTGTAGGCCACCAGATGTTTTGTGCAAAGTTTATTGATTTGAAATGTTTGTACATGCCATATATTGTTCTTTGTCATCACCTAGAACCTTTGGCAAGGTGCTTAAGAAATGCTATGTTGATATTCTTAACTTTTTTCCCAGCACGATTTATCAGTATTCTTGCCCCGCCAAACTGGCAGGATCACATCACACTTTTCTTTTTTTTTTTTTTTTTCTTTTTTTTTAATTCGCCAGTTTCCCAGTCTGCAGTATCCCCTTCCAAAAAAACAAACAAAATCGATATGATGATTGTGTGTGCTACTCTTAGATGAAAGAACTTTACATGTTCTGTATAAAAATGAAAGTAAAAGCAGATTGGTTAATAACTCTTCTGTCATCAATCATGTCTTTAAACAAAAATCAGTAATTTTACAAACTGCGACGACAACGTATAAAAAAAAAAAAAAAAACAAACGAACAAAAACAGTTCATTGTATAAAACAAATTTAAATGAAGTACACACACAAAAGACAGACGCTCACAACTGCACAGAGATGGCCGCGTGTTTCCGGACTTCACGCAATATGCAGACGCCCTTTAATCTCGAATGAACACAAATACTTGATTATCATTACTTTTCCGATCAAAGTAAAACTTATGAATTGTGCATAAATTATAACAAATTTATGTCAAAACTACATGGATTTGGAGACTCTATTATCATCTGCTTCAATTTAATTTTGATAACTATATCTATCGACTCAGAGATTTACAAGACTGCTTGATTATATACAGCGTAACATTGCCTGCATGATGGTTTTTCTGTTCTGTTCTGTCATTTTTCATTTTTCATTTCTTTCTTTCTTCTTTCTTTCTTTTTTTTTTTTTTTTTATCTTTCTTTTAAAGAATTGTTTGTGATTCCGCAAGACAATAAGGACAAGCATGTACGCGATGCGTGAGTATGTAGGTGGTGCGTTCTTTAACTTGCTAAAAGCAGAAAAAATGAGCAATATATAATAAAATATGTATATTTGGTGACTTTAATTTTCCTGATGTAAAATGAGATGGAACTTGGAATGGTGATAAAAGTAATGATGTTATTGAAAACTTTAGAGATGCCTTTTTAATACAGAAAGTGATTAGCCCAACTCGTGTTCGGGAAGGACAGAAGCCAACAACTGATGACTTAGTTTTAGTTAATGAAAAATCTTTGATCTCTGATATTGAATATAGTGACCCTTTGGGTAAAAGTGATCACTTGATTTTAACATTTGAATTGTACGTTCCTAAAGAGAAAACTAAAGAAAACCCTAAGTATAAATTTAATTTACAGAAAGGATACTATAATAAAATGCGGAAAATGTTTTCAGAGAGTGTCAACTCCTTGCTTTCAAATGATGAGGATGCAGAGGTAATGTGGAAATGTTTCAAAATGTGAAGTCGTAAAATGTATGGAGGAATATATTCCAAAGATTAAATGTAGCCAAAACAAAATGAGTAAACCACTTTGGATGAATGACAAAGTACTTAAAAAGATTAAGAAGAAGAAATAAAACCTTTTTCAAGGTATTTATTGACGAAAGATGGGAAAGATTACAGTAAATATGCAAAAATGCGAAATAAGAGCAAAAATGAAAATCAAATCAACAAGAAAAGCTTATGAACGTAATATAGCAGAACAATGTAAAGAAAATCCCAAATGTTTTTGGAAATACGTGCAAGAATGTACAAAAGTAAACACAGGGGTTAATACTCTAAATGATGATAAAGGAGGGATGGCCGAGTCAGATATGGAGAAAGCTGAAGTGTTGAATGAGTTTTTCGCAAGTGTCTTTGCTAATGAAGATACAAACAACATACCTGATCTCATTGAATGTAGTAAATCTAATGGAATTTCAGTTACAGATATAATAATTACTCCAGCTGCAGTAGAGAAGAAGTTGTTTGAATTGAATCAATCTAAAGCGCAGGGACCTGATTTATTACCACCTAAAGTCCTAAAAGAATTAAGTAAGGAGTTAGCTGTACCACTCAGTAAGATTTATAATAAATCATTAGAGACAGGAAAATTACTCCTCGATTGGAAATCAGCAGAAGTTACTGCTATTTAAAAAAAAAAGGGTCAAAATCTGAGCCAGGCAACTATCGTCCGGTAAGCTTAACCTGTATAGCATGCAAAGTGCTAGAATCCATCATAAGAGATGTCATAGTATCTCACTTCACTGATAATAAATTGTTTGCAGTATGCCAACATGGCTTTCGTCAAATAGAAAAAAAAAAAGGTCTTGCATATCACAACTACTTGAAGTTATGAAGATTTAGTTACCATGCTAGAGAATAAGTGCTCTGTTGACATAATTTACCTTGATTTTTCGTAAAGCTTTTGATACAGTTCCGCATGAGAGATTATTGAAAAAAAATGGAAGCATATGGTATAGTAGGCAAGTGCTAAACTGGACTAGAGATTTTTTGTCAAATAGAAAACAAAGAGTAAGAGTGGGTAATTGTATGTCGACAGAGAAAGATGTTATGAGTGGTATTCCCCAAGGAAGCATTTAGGACCTGTATTGTTGACTATTTTTATAAATGACCTTCCAGATGAGGTGAATAGTTTTTTGTAAAATTTTTGCTGACGATACAAAATATATGACAAATCAGATAACTATAACAGTTTGCAAGAAAACTTAAATTGCCTCCAGACTGGTCAGACATGTGGAATCTGTATTTTAATGTTGAAAAATGTAAAGTTTTGCATGTTGGCAAAAAAACAATCCGGAACATGAATATAACATGAAAATGGATGGTGGAAACAGGCTGGTACAGAAATGTGAGGAAGAAAAGGATCTTGGTGTAATCTTTGATAAAGATTTACTTTTCGATACTCATATTCAAAAGAGTATAAATAAAGCAAACCAAATGATCGGATTAATAAAAAGAACTTTTATTTACCTAAACAAAGAAACATTTCTAAAATTATATAAAGCTATGGTTAGACCACATCTTGAATATGGCAATATAATATGGTACCCACACTTGAAAAGACAATCAATAGCAATCGAAAGAGTACAGAGAAGAGCTACTAAAATCTTGCAAGAATGTACAAACATGTCTTATACAGATAGATTAAATTACTTAAATTTGCACTCTTTAAAAAGGTAGACGTATTAGAGGGGATTTGATTGAAGTGTTCAAAATATTTCACCAACAAACGGACATACAGTGGGGGACTATTTTTTGAAGCTGCTAAAACAGATAGAACAAGAAAATTGGAAGGTAAGATATTTGTTAAGCAGAGTCATACTAATATGGGGAGATTCACATTCAGTTATAGAGTTATTGTTAACTGGAACAATTTGCCAATTGCACTTAAAATTTGCTAAAAATACTAATGTTTTTTAAGAATTTGCTGGACGAAGACTTGAATTTTAAAGTACAGTTTAGAAGCTTTGATGAATAAGTAGAAAAATTTATTTAGCATGCATTTCAACCCTGTTTTAAAGTATAATAACAAGAGGGGACATTTAAAGGCTTAACGGCCTATGTATAAATTACGTCCCTACCACTACTACTAAGCACAACGCAAGACAAAACGCGACACGTTTCGATCGCTAAGGTCTTCTTTATTGTTATCATTGGTTTTTGTTTGTTTGTTTGTTTTTTTTTTTTTTTGTTTTTGTAAATGCGCACACCCGAGGCACTAAAAGTCTATGGAGACGACGTGAATATTGATTTGAAGACTTGAAGATTGAAGATTCTTCGAGTAAAACAAACAGCATGTAGGACAAAGATTTCAAGCCGACATAGAAAGAAGAAAAGAAAGGATTTTTGTTGTTGTTGTTGTTGTGAAAGTCGGGCAGTCTCGTCATGGAATCCCACTAGGCTATTCTGTGGCAAAAAAAAAAAAAAAAAAAAAAAAAAAAAAAAAAAATATCAGAGTTGAGTGTGGGGACATAACAGAAGAAGAAGAGAAGAAAACGAAGAACGAGCAGTCACTCATCTTCCAGGCCCAGGATGGGTGCGGAAGGATGGATAATTTCTCGTTCTTCAATTCACAGTCCCTAAAGACTGAACATTTCGTCAAAGACAGTCATCATTATCATTGTTGTTCATATTCAGAAACTCTTATATAGCGCCTATCCTTAGTCAGAGACCAAGCTCTTTACAGTATACACTCTTGTTTACACAACGGGCAGCCTACACGGGTAGAAATGACTAAGAGTTGCCTGTTTGCGTTACACTGGTAAGTCATTTTTCGTGTCATTCAATCAGCATCAGTCATTCAACTCAGTTTTTTTCCTTCAATTCTTCGATTTTTTTTTTTTTTTTAAACTGGGTGCATGTTTAATGTATTGTGGAAGAACGCTTGAGCAAGGCCATGTAAATCTGATGCCTCTGCCCTTCCCCCACCTCAATTAGAACACACACACACACACACACACACACACACACACACACACACACACACACACACACACACCACCACACCACCACCACTACCTTCATCATCAGCTTCTCTCTCTCTCTCTCTCTCTCTCTCGCTCTCGCCTTCACCCTACTCCCGTAAATATGTAATTTGACTTCTTCATTAAAACAAACTTAAAATAAAGTAACTATACTGCAGAACGAAAGAAACAAACAAATACAAGACAATTTCCTTTGTTCGATGGCATAGTACTTTTTTTTTTCTTTTTTTTTTTTTTTTTTTTTAAAATTTCTGCTGGCAGTCACGTCACTTCGATTTCATGCTGCTTTACATATAATCTTACTTTTGAAGTGTTTGTTTGTGCACTTCCGTTTCCTGCACTTGTTTTCCCCTACTACTTAATTGTTCAGCACTTCCGTTTCCGTTGGAAAAACGAACACAACGCGTGCGACACCAGGTATCTTGCTAAATTACGCATAAAATTTGAGGTAAGGCTAAACAGCAATGATTTTTCACGCATGAAAAAAAAAAGTATATAGTATTCTGAATATTTTGTTGACTGGGCAAGACTAACGTTTACGTCTCCGATATTTTAAGGTAGAAAAAGAAACGCCCGAAGGTGCTGGGGGAGGACCCAGAGAAGCACTGTCCTCACCTGCCTTCAGAGCAGTCCTGTACCACCCTGTGTTGACAATGGGTACAGGCACGCGCAGGACACTCTATTAAGATTTGGTTGGTTGGGGGCCTGGACTAGCCTAATGCTTGTTCTGGGGCAGGATAGGGAGCGGGGTAACCCCTCTTGAAAAGGTGAACGTGGGTAGCCTTCCTGCAGCTCCACACTTAGTGTTTGTTTTTTTTTTTTTTTTTAAGGCTAGCTGGTAGGTAAGTTAGGTGGGGAGGGGTGTGGTATGAATGCTGTCTTTCAAATAAGGAGGTAGGACTTTTTTTTTTTTTTTCTTTTTTCTTTTTTTTTTTTTTTTTTTTTGCGCACACCCGAGTCACTTAAGGTCTATGGAGACGACGTGGCATTTGATTTGAAGATTTGAAGAAGATATCAAGAGACACAAAACTGCTCCTGAACAGAGGTCAGTCTCCAAGTAGGTACTACCAACAGTATTTTTCAGTTATGAACAAAGGTAAATCAGGCTACAGGATGCAACTCATAACAGCCTTAAACTAAAAGTAGCATCCCCATGGGTGTACCAGCCCGTGCAGAGCCCCACCGGCGAAAAACACCACCCTCCAGCTGCCGAGCACACCCCACAGACCCAACCACCCCCTCCCACGGACAGATGAAGACAGTGCAACTCCAGACACAGCCAAGCTTTCGCCATACGGTCTTATGTGCCCTCAAGAGAGAATCCAAAGTTGTAGTCTTTCCCACTGTCAACCACTGACTTTCCCATAAGGTGGGATTAGACCTGGAGTGAAACGGGAACCCGGAAAGTGATGAAAACGTGGGGACTCAAGCAGGTCAGGTCAGGCAATTGGACGACCAGGCCTTGCGGCCTCGTAATGCGTCCTTCTATTTGGTTAATAACTTAATTTAACAATTGCTGTGGTGATATAAGCATCCCATTTGATGCACTAATCATGAAGGTACTTTACCTGAGCAATTTTAGTATCACTGTCTAGGTTTTTGAATTTGTTAATATCTGAGGCCAATTTAGTTTGTGCTGGAAGATTGTTCCAATGTTTGGTGACTCTGTTAGAGAAAAAGTTTTTCATAAGATTATTTCTGCTGTACATAGTTAGAATTTAAGATCACTGTTACGAGTTCTTATTTCGTTAGACAAGTGAAACAAACCTCTGTTAGTATTGTCAGTAGTTTGAAAAATCTTATAAACATTTATCAGATCTCCCCGTAATCTTTTTATATTTTAACCCTCACAGTGCTATATCAATTTAACCTTTAAAGAAATGTAGTTAAAATCTAGGACGGGAAACTCGTCACACACCACACTTGAGAATTTGGCTTCTGCATAGATATTATTTGCACTAGATATGCAAACCTATACATTTTTAGAAACTAGAGATGTTGTAGAATCTAGTGAAATAACTGAAAATACTGTAGGTGGTACCTACTTGGAGACTGACCTCAAAATATAAGCAGAGAAATTCTGAAAAAGTTATTTGAAAAGTAAGTCAGATGTTAGGAGAGACACAGTTTTTCTTCTGTACTACCTAAACACTTCAGACTGGAGGTAAAATGAAGACAAATATGTGCTGGAAACATGGGAAAGAAGATAATTCCCTTGACTTGAGCTATGTATATATAATAAATTGTGCCTCAAATGATGTACCTATAATTCAGCATCCAGACAGTCAAATTTCACTGTATAAGGAAGTGGGGTTTGTGCAGTTTGTCTTGAAGCTAGATAGGTAAAACTATATGTTTTTGTAAACAAGAGATAATGAGGAATCTGAAAAATGTAATTACAAGACAGTATCCTGATGGCAGATGAAGATATCCTTCACAGTGTAATCAGAACAATGGCGAAAAGGTAATCCAAAATGTCAGTCACATTGTTTTGAAACACCACAGTTTTCCAGCTTGAATGTCAAAACACTTGAAACTTGAGAGAAAACAAGAACATGTCCTTGGAAGACACAGAACAAAGTTAGGGCCTTGGTCTTCCGTGGAAGGCTGAAAAGCACTTGGGGCAGAGTCCCACGTCACATCCAGAACATTCCCAGCCAGAGCGCACATGAGTAGGATGACCAGCAGCACAGTTCCTCTTCTTCAACTCCTTCACTCTCAGCATCTCTCTCTCCTCTGCAGTAGTGCTTCCAGATTCTGGATAACACAAGAAAACATATATCCAAGTCTTCTGTTCATTTCATTGTTTCATAATGGTGCAAGAGTTGTTACAGAGAGCTTGACTCAGTTTCCACTAATTAGTCTGATTTTCAGAAAAAAAAAAAAACTATGACAGCATTACTTATAAATTCATTCTATGAAAAATGAAGTCATGCATAAAATCATAAATAAGAATAAAATCTGAATCACTAGCATATAAGGAAGGGGAAGGGCTATAGCTTTCATTGGAGACACGCCCACTCGTGACTCGCCCACACTGTTTCCAAACTAAAAAAATAAGAAAACAAAAGTTATAAATTGTTCTCTTCAAATTACCACTTTTATTCATCTCTAAAGTGCTTTCAGAACACCAACAATCAACCAGAAACGATCTTCTAGCTTGATCAGGCCAAAGCCTATCACTCCTGTAAGTAAACCATGTACCCTGCCCCCTCCATCCCCCCCTTCCTTCATGTGGCGGCGGCGGACCAACAAATGTAAAATAACCAATGACTGCACGCGGCAAGTGTTCCATCACTCGACAAACAAAATAATCAAAGTTTATCCACTCACCTGCTTCGCTTTCGTTACTGTTGCCTTCGGCAACTGATTCTTCACTCGTGCCATTTCCACGCAACTCCTGCTCGACTCGGTCGCTGATTAATTCATTATTTCAGTCAAAACCAACGAAAAACTTTGAGATAACTGACTGACAAGGCTTGTCGGTGCACAATGGATACTAGCAAGTCACGTGAACTGATCAACCCGGATTTTTAGCAGTGGTGGTATAACGGTTCTCATCTGAGCCATGATCGTGGCCCAACACACTCAGGCGGTAAAGCCAAGATCATGGCTCATGGCAGTCAGCGGGGTGAAGGATGGCAAGTCAAATTTTCGTAGCCAGTCCTCGTAATAAAAACTTTTTATCTATATTTTAACATCTTTGTAGCTGTTCTCTGTACTCTTTCGATTGCACGAGACTGTCGTTTAAGAAAAGGATTCCCAAATTATGTTTTCATACTCAAGATGTGGCCGTACCAAACAAGTGTACTATAGATTTATGAACACCTCTTTATTTAAATTTTTAAAACTCCTTCTAATCAAGCCCAGCATCCTATTGGCTTTATTTATTGCTGTTGTAATATGCTTGTCAGATTTGAGTTTTGAATCAAATATCACTCCTAAATCCTTTTCCTCTGTACAAGTATTTAGAACATGCTTGGATGTGCCACGAGTTATTTCATATCCTTTGCATTATCATACCGTGCATGCATAACCTTGCATTTCCCAGCATTAAAGTATAGATTCCACTTCTCTGACCATTGTATGAGTGTATGTATACCATTTTGCAGTGTATCTGAATTCTGGGAACAATTATACACTTTAGTATCAGCTGCAAATATCTTGCATGTACTCTGTATGTCATCTGGGAGATCATAAAATTGTAAGAAGTACTGGGCCCAGGATACTTCCCTGGGGAATACCACTTAAAAACATCAATGTTTGAGGACTGTTTTGTTCCCACCCGCACCCCTTTTAGATCTTCCCTTCAAAAAGTTTTTCACCCACTGTAGTAAATTTCCTGTTGTCCCATAAGCTTCCATTTTAAGAAGTAGCCTTTCATGCAGCACAGAGTCAAATGCCTTTCTAAAATCTTGTAAATGATATCAAATGCCTCTTTGTCTTCTAAACGTTGTGTAAAATCGTCCATCACATTCTAACAACTGGGTCATGCACACAAACGCCTTGTCCTGAACCCGTGTTGGCACTCTGTGAAAAGATTGAAATCTGTCATGTGTTTAACCACAGCGTCCCTCACAAACTGCTCTAAAATTTTGCATAATATACATGTCAGGCTCACTGGTCTATAATTATGAGGGTTGGTTCTTGTGCCCTTTTTGTAGATAGCAGTGGTCAACCTTAGCTGTTTTCCAATCTGATGGGAGTTCCCCAGCTTCTAAGCTTTTATTGAATATAGTTGTAAGAGGAATGGCTAGTTACTGATATAGCTCCTTGAGCACTCTGGCTGGAACCGTATCTGGCCCCTTAGCCTTGTTTACATCCACATTTTTCAGTTTACTTTTCACAACTTTCACTGTAATAACTATGTCTGAGCTATATGCAGGAGCCTCCTGAGCAATTAGTGGTAGTTTGTCTGTATTTTTTCTTTGGTAAACACACTAGCAAAGTACTCATTCAAGACATTGGCTTTGTCCTAATCATTGGTAACCATGTTACCTGGGTATCTTTCAATGAGCTAACTCCAGAACACATTTTAAGTTTAGAGTTTATATATTTCCAAAACATTTTCTGATTTAGCTTAGAGTTTTTGGTGATTTCTTTTTCATGTTCCTTCATCTCACTCCTCAATTTTCTTGCTGCAATGATTCCTTACTTCTATGCAGTCATTTATCTGCCTTTGACTTTCCGCTGGGCTGTGATCCCAGTTTTCTTCTCTCATTAGTCTCAATAGTCGACATTTCATCATTTACAAAATCAATAAGGGACATCTCCCAGCCATTTAGGCTGTGTATATTTAACATCTGAATTGAGTATATATCAGGGGGCCAGATTTATGACGCTTTCTTTACAGATAGGAACAAGTTTACAGCAAAAAAAAAAGTTCATAGCACTGTAATAGCAGTGAAAAATGTTTCATGACGACTACGTACAGAGATTTTGTTTGTAAATAAGTACATAACTTTAGTGGTGCTACCTCCCACCACTAACTTTGTTCGTAGCTACGCTGACAGCACAGCCGCTCAGCTTTATCAGCACCCAGATTGTTTGTGTGGAGGGTGTGTGTATTTATATATTGAAGTGTGTGTGAACCACGAACTTCACAGAAAAAAAGAAGAGAAGGCTGACCGCGTTCCATGAACTCATTTTATCAGACAAAATTTTCTGAGAACACGTCAAATTTTCTGTGATCACACCATGTGTGTGCACATGAGAAGTTTGTGAAAAGTTCCTACATTTCTTTCTCTGTCTTCTTTCTCTCTCTCTCTCTCTCTCTCTCTCTCTCTCTCTCTCTCTCTCTCTCTCTCTCTCTCTGTGCCACCTCGCCCCATCCCAATCACCCTTGTACTGTCATCAGTGACTTTCATTCTCCAGACAAGACTGCCTTCCACCCACAAAACAGCTATTTTGCCTTGTGATTTTATGTAAATGGCAGATTTCAAGAAGTTATTGGTGAACATTTTGGTGTGCACACCAATGCGCATGTATGCACGCCCGTGTGTGTGTGTGTGTGTGTGTGTGTGTGTGTGTGTGTGTGTGTGTGTGCGTGCCTGCACGCATGTGATAAGTTTGTGAAGGTATGGTCGTACATGGCTCTTTCTTTCTCTGTGCGGCTTAACGCTTTCCAATCTCTGTTTTTGTGGTACAAATGTCATCAGTTGTCTGTGTTTGCATGTGGGTGGAAGGGACAGCGAAAGAGGGTATAGCAGTGCATGCAGGGGCGTGGGGTGTTGGGTGGATGAGGTGTGAGCAGTGTGCATCTGTGTGTGTGTGTGTGTGTGTGTGTGTGTGTGTGTGTGTGTGTGTGTGTGTGTGCAGGTACAGTTAGACAAATAATCTATGTCTAAGTTGTGAACAGCTGTAAACATTTTACTAAATTAATCTTGCCAGTTTCGAAAGATAAATATTTTTTTCACAGGCATGTATTGACACTGCACGTGAGATTACAAAATGGTCTTAACAATAACAGCCAATGCCCAAAAACAGCTGCAGTAGAATCATGGCAAAATACTTTGTTACTCTTTTTCCAATGCTTGTACAATTAACATGTGCTGTCCCAAATATCCAGAATACAAGAGAAAGCTCTTGATAGCTGTGAACTCCATGCTTAGTTTGCTTGCAGCTCATACTGAAGTACGAAATTCTGGAATTTGGAATTATTGTGACAAAAATCATAATAGAAAGTGAAGTGCAACCGAATCTTCAGGAAATTAAAATAAATTCTCGGAAGAGAAATATCAGAAATGGGTTTTCTCAATTTTTTTTTCCAAGACTAAGATGTGCAAAATTTGTAGATTTGGACAAAAATAAGAGAATGTCCCAGAAAAATTCCCCACCTCACATACATTGTACAGACAAGCGCACACGCACCCACACACTGACTGAAACCAATTTATTGTCACATTAATTCAAGGTTGTACTGACATGTACACACACACACACACACACACACACACACACACACACACACACACACACATATGCGTGTATAAACACACACATACACACACACACACACACACACGTCTTCTTCTCATCATCTCACATTTTCATGAGCTATTTATAATCATACTAACCTAGATGTTGCACCGCAGAAAACATAGAAATCAGGACAGGAGTGTAAGATTTCAATAGAAATAAAGATATTACCATACATTTGAAACTTATATTGACTCTCTCTGTCTCTCTCTGTCTCTCTCTCTCTCTGTCTCTGTCTGTCTGTCTGTCTCTCTCTCTGTCTCTGTCTGTCTGTCTGTCTCTCTCTACCCCCCTCAATACTATCATTGACTTTCTTCACGTTTACAACACACACACATGCGCGCGCACGCACGCACGCACACACACACACACACACACACACACACACACACACACACACACACACACACACACACACACACACACACACACACACACAAATAGCGAGAGAGCTAATTATGACTTGTGGTTGGCTTAACTACTAAGAATATGAACTCTATCACACACACACACACACACACACACACACACACACACACACACACACACACACACACACTCACTCACTCACTCACTCACACTCACCAGTCTCTCCCTTCCTCACCAAGTTTGCCTTTTTCTCAGCTATCCCTTCTCCATCCTTTGAGAGAGCAGTCAGTGTCAAGTTATCAAGAGGCAACCAGCCAGAGGAGACACTGCACTGCTGCCGAGTCACTTTGGTGGTGTTCAGTGGCGCCTGTTCTGATTTAACATGCAGGACACCACATACTAAGCCCACTACTGACGACAGTAATTGCTGAGTCATGGAGCTGGCATAAGTGAGTTGTCCCTCTGGAGGGCACCACCATGTCCATCCAACAACAGCCCCCATGAACTTGCCAATGTGGGTGACCCCAATGGTGACCCCAGTGGAATCGAACGAAGGCCATAGAGATGGAGATGACATCAACACTGAGGTCAACATGAGAGCAGGGCATGAAGGACCACAGGATTTGATACTTTTTTTTTTTAACTGCAGATCGTTGAAAATGAGGATGATGAAGATGATGTCATGGATTTCCATTCCGGTCTGGGACTACATGACAGGGCTGTACTTCACGCTTACTTTCATAATATCTCCTGGCATCATCAAGGCCTGAGAGATACAGACACCTGCAGTGTTGGTCAGGAAATTTAAGCAACACTCTCGATCTCAGAGACACATCCATGTAGCGGATGAAACTGGGCTGTGTGGTCCCAGTCTTCCCACTGAGCCTGTAGCAAACTCGACTCTGGATAGGAGCTGGTCGGGAAAGAAAAATCCCACATGGTTCTGATGGGAATTGAACCCACAACCTCCCAGTCAGGAGTCCACGATGCTAACCACATTGCCATGGCTGATGGTCATCATGTGATGTGTAGATTTTCGTCATATTGATTGCACCATTGGGAATGCAGATTTAGAAATTATGAGTTTTCCTGAACCTTGTTGCAGGTGTGCCACAGCTGCAGCAATGGGTCGCAGAAAGAAGGCCAGAAAGCCACCTCCAAAACGTAAAGCCATAGAGCCCTGGATACACACTTCAACTGTCCCTTTTGTAACCACGAGAAGTCTTGTGAAGTCAAACTGTGAGTAGCTTTTGTGTGTGTGTGTCCTGACTTTTAAAGCTTGTGCTCCCTAGATCGTTCATAACAAAATACTCGTAGTAGATGCACACATGTGCACACACACGCATGCACACATGCATGTACACACAAACGTACACACACACACACACACACACACACACACACACACACACACACTCACACACACACACACACACACGCACTCACACACACACACACAGACACACACACACACACACACACACACACACACACACACACACACACACACACGCACATGCACACGCACACACACAGACACACACACACACAGAGTTGGGACATTTTTCTGTGCTGTTTGTATTGTTAGTGCTTGTGATGCTTACAGCTTTTGAAAATTCTGCAGCACACTGGTGTGTTCAGTCAGTACAACAAGACTTCACCCAAATGGTATATTGGTTTTGAACTGATTATTTCGACTGCATGCAGGTAATCTACCATGCAAATCCATAGCACGCCATATATAAGGATGAGGAAGTTTGGACTGCTGGAGCTGGACCTACCCTTGCCCTAAAAAAAAGATGTTTAAAAAAAAAATTTTTTTTTATATATATGTATTTATTTTTCAAGTAGCTTTGTTAAGAAGTGTGAATAGATTTGAATAATATCAATAGATGGAAGACAGAGAGAGGGGTCATTATACAGTTTTAAACTGAAGTATGCTGTGTGTAATCTATTCTTGCTTGTTAATCCTCCTGTTTATCAGAATTTCTTGGTGCATGTGTGTGTGTGTGCGTGTGTGTATGTGTGTGAGTATGTGTGTAAGTGTGTGTGCGGGTGTGTGTGTGTGTGTGTGTGTGTGTGTGTGTGTGTGTGTGTGTGTGTGTGTGTGTGTGTGTGTGCTGTATATATACATGTATATATATGTGTGTGTATGTATGTATGCTATATGATTATTATATATATATATATATATATATGTATATACCTACTAAGCCCACTGATTGCTAAACCATTGAGACATGTATGGGAAACATGCTTGCTTTCTTTGTTCCAGGGATCGGTCACGCAACACAGGAACTGTCGTATGCAATGTCTGCTTGGAGGATTTCCAGACCACCATCAACTGTATCCTTTTACTTGCTTTTTTACTTTAACCTTCTAGATTTTTTTTTCAACTCGTGCACATGTGCGCACACTCACTCACTCACTCTCACACACACACATATACTCACTCACTCACACTCACACACACATGCATGCACACACACACGCACACATTGATATTCATGATTTTATCTACCAAGATGTAGTAAAAAATACTGAAGCAGGTTTTGAACTGTGCAAACCTTTGCCCATGGCTAACATGAAACACACAGGGACCCCCAACCTTTTTTGTTGGAGATGGTATGGCACTGAGTTTCCAGCTGCACAATGCTCTGTCAGTTTTTCTTCTGGAACATAGTTTTTGCTTGGTTCCCAGCCATGTGAGCATTTGAGGAAATGAGGTGGTTGATGAACTTGCCAAGAGTGCCACAAAGTTTGAAAAGAGTTGAGCAGATTGTCTACCCCTTACTCTGATTTGAGACCTGAAGGCCAGGCTTATGTCAAAGACCTTTGGCAAGGGGAATGGTACTAGCAGATGGATAACAAGGTATATCAGATCTGTTCGAACCTGAAAGTGTTTTTACCATGTTCCTGAGGCGGCCGTAAAGATAAAACATTCTTGAGCTGTTTGCATACAGGCTGCTGAGTGAGTCCTTTTACACCCATTTTTCACTTTCTAAAGGTGAAGAAGCTCTGTGGTGCATTCCTTGTCCTGTATCACTGACAGTGAAACATATTCTATTGGAGTGTTGGGACTTGCATGATGTGAGACATAAACACTTTACAGCAGATTCCATGAAAACTATGTTCAGAGATGTCCCATCTGATGTGTTCTTTGCATTTCTGAAAGAGATCAACATTTTTCATGTGATTTAAGATTTTGCTGAAGAAAGATTTTTAGCGAAGTTTCCAGAGTGTTTTTAGAAGGGTGATGTAAAGGGTTGTGTAAATGATTTTTTTTTCTGAAATGACTTGTGGGTTGACTTAAGACGGTGAGCCTGATATGGCCTTTGCGGTCGGCTGGGCTGTGTGCAACATTACCTTACCTACCTTCTTCAGGAACAGTGAATGTTGACTGGAACTATGGCCTGCCAAACTGTTTCCATTATTTGCTGTTTCTTTTAAAAAATTTCCACACAAGACATTGTCCTCATTTCACGTGTGTAGAGGAATGTGGGGAGAACAACTGCTCTGTACACCTTCAGTTTGGTCTCTAGACTGATGCGTCTTCTGTTCCAAACATTGGTGTGTAGTCTGCGGAAAGTTGCACTTGCTTTTCCAGTTCTGATTGTCACTTAATTGTCAATGGTGATGTTCTGGGACAGTGTGCTGCCAGGTAGATTCTGGGACAGAAACTACTTGGAAGTGGTCAAACTGGTGAAGGCCCTGGCTTGGAAGTGGTCAAACTGGTGAAGGCCCATGGTTTTTTAATAGTGTGGGCAATGTCAGTCACAGGCTGACACAGTGATAGGAACACTGTCTCAGGTCATCTTGACACTGACATTGTTCAGGTTGTCAGGATTAGCATATATATTCATCACACTTGATTAAATCAGAGATTTAAAAAAAAAAAAAGAAAAGTGGAAATTGGATCATAAAGTTACAAGCAAAAGATAGCCAAAGGGGTGCATTCGCTTGTTTCATTATTTTTTTTTTCATAATCATGCATAGATGCAGCTTGGAATCTTCTGTTTAGTGCTGAATATGGTTGTTAAAAGTAAAATGGTTTGCAGGGTTAGTAAACTTGCCAACTAGGGCTTTACATCCTTGAAAGTGTTAAGTGGGGCCCTTAACAGAAAATTCTGATGGGGGGGGTGGGGGGAGGTGAAGGATGGTGGGGGGGGGGGGGGGGGGATTCATTCATGCATTCTGCTCTAAAAAAAAAAAAAAGCATATGACTCCGTATATGTGTGTTTTGTCATTGTATGTCTTTGCTGTGTGTGGAAAGTTCTGTTTGTTTTAAATTGTTTTTAAACTGGGATGTGTCAGTCCTGCTCACCACCATGGAACTGGATGCTTCACTGGCAATCTGCTTATGATCACTGTTGACTGGATTGACACACAAAGAAATGCATCGGCTTGGTGAATTTGTTGATTACCAGTTGATAGGACTAACACAAAGAAATGCATCGGCTTGGTGAATCTGCTGATTACCAGTTGATAGGACTAACGCAAAGAATGCATCGGCCTGGTGAATCTGCTGATTACCAGTTGATAGGATTACTACACAAAGAAATATATCGGCCTGGTGAATCTGCTGATTACCAGTTGATAGGATTGCCACACAAAGAAATACATTGGCCTGGTGAATCTGCTGATTACCAGTTGATAGGATTGCCACACAAAGAAATGCATCATCCTGGTGAATCTGCTGATTACCAGTTGATAGGATTGCCCCACAAAGAAATGCATCATCCTGGTGAATCTGTTGATTACCAGTTGATAGGATTGCCATATAAAGAAATGTATCTGCCTGGTGAATCTGCTGATTACCAGTTGATAGGATTGCCACACAAAGAAATGCATCGGCCTGGTGAATCTGCTGATTACTAGTTGATAGGATTGCCACACAAAGAAATGCATCGGCCTGGTGAATCTGCTGATTACCAGTTGATAGGATTGCCACACAAAGAAATGCATCATCCTGGTGAATCTGCTGATTACCAGTTGATAGGATTGCCACACAAAGAAATGCATCATCCTGGTGAATCTGCTGATTACCAGTTGATAGGATTGCCACACAGAGAAATGCATCGGCCTGGTGAATCTGCTGATTACCAGTTGATAGGACTAACACAAAGAAATGCATCAGCTTGGTGAATCTGCTGATTACCAGTTAATAAGACTGACTGACAAAGAAATGCACCACAGCAAATTTTGAAGAATTCAGTGTCAGTCAATGAACTTGGGCAAGTAACAATGTTAAAAAACTTTAAGGTCATTCCCCTCTTAACTGCAAGGAAAGTCCTGTTGACAGCGGGAAAGACTGTGCCCCGGGATTCTCTTCAGAGAGCACGTAAGACCTCACGGCGAAAGCTTGGCCGTGTCTGGAGTTGTACTGTCTTCATCTGTCAGATGAACCGCAGCACATGCGGCTGTGGGATGCACAGGGCAGTTGCTTGGTGGTGGCATTTTTTGTTTTTGCTGGTGAGCTCTGCTGTCATGAAATAGGGGCTGATACACCCATGGAAACACTCTCCGCTGGAGGTTCTGTCATGTCACATCCAGTGGCCATTGCACAATGGCATCTGCTGGGGAGCAGTTATGTTCCTTGACATCTGAATGGAATGCCCTGTGTGTGTATCCTATGTGAACATAGCACAGACTTCCAAAGATGGTGCAGGATTGCTCCTTGCTGGTTTTGTGGGCAGTTGAGGACAGTACTTCTTTGTCCTCACCCCCCCCCCCCCCCCCCCACCACCACACACACACACACACACACACCTTCAGGTGTATTTTTTTCTTCTGTTGACATGGAGTCAGCTAAGTCGACTCTGTCAGTGTGTGTTGGGATGAAGGTTGGTCGTAGTGGTGTGTGTTGGGATGATGGTTCTGGTCGTGGTGTGTGTGTGTTTGGGATGATGGTTCTGGTCGTGGTGGTGTGTGTTGGGATGATGGTTCTGGTTGTGGTGACAGAGAAAAACCTTGAGTTCAGCAAAGTGTTCTTCTGCCTCGCTTTGGTTGGTTTGTGTCATTTTTTGCCATAGGCTGACTTGTGTTTCTTTCTTCAGCGTTTCATTCCTGTCCTGTTGACGATTCAGCACGTTTCTTTCTTCAGTGTTTCATTCCTGGCCTGTCGACGATTCAGCACGTTTCTTTCTTCAGCATTTCATTCCTGTCCTGTTGACGATTCAGCAAAATGAACTGCAGGAACCAGTCATTATTTGTGACAGAAAATTAGAAGTGGTGTCCAGCGTATGTTGGATCAGAACTAGTCATTACTTGTGTGACAGAAAACTAGAAAGTGTCCAGCGTATGATGAATCAGAACAGTCATTATTTGTGACAGAAAACTAGAAGTGTCCAGCATATGTTGAATCAGAACAGTCATCATTGTTGTGACAGAAAACTAGAAGTGTCCAGCGTATGATGAATCAGAACAGTCATTATTTGTGACAGAAAACTAGAAGTGGTGTCCAGCATATGTTGAATCAGAACAGTCATTATTGGTGACAGAAAACTAGAAGTGGTGTCCAGTGTATGTTGAATCAGAACAGGTGCCACTGAACACCACCAAAGTGACTTGACAGCATGGCAGTGTCTCCTGTGGTGGGTTGCCTCTTGATGATTTGACATTGAAACTTTCCTAGGGATTGCTGGGGCCAGGGCTGCTGTGGGCTGGGCTGTGGCTGTGGACAGAGGGGTGGAATGAGTGGCAGGGGTGCAGTACCACAGAGGTGGAATGAGTGGCAGGGGTGCACTGCCACAGAGGTGGAATGAGCGGCAGGGGGTGCACTGCCACAGAAGTGGAATGAGCGGCAGGGGTGCACTGCCACAGAGGTGGAATGAGCGGCAGGGGTGCAGTACCACAGAGGTGGAATGAGTGGCAGGGGTGCAGTACCACAGAAGTGGAATGAGTGGCAGGGGTGCACTGCCACAGAGGTGGAATGAGCGGCAGGGGTGCACTGCCGCAAAGGGGAATGAGCGGCAGGGGTGCTGTGTCACAGAGGTGGAATGAGTGGCAGGGGTGCAGTACCACAGAGGTGGAATGCACTGCCACAGAGCGGCAGGGGTGCACTGCCACAGAGGTGGAATGAGTGGCAGGGGTGCAGTGCCACAGAGGTGGAATGAGTGGCAGGGGTGCTGTGTTACAGAGGTGGAATGAGTGGCAGGGGTGCACTGCGACAGAGGTGGAATGAGTGGCAGGGGTGCAGTTCCACAGAGGTGGAATGAGTGGCAGGGGTGCAGTACCACAGAGGTGGAATGAGCGGCAGGGGTGCACTGCCACAGAGGTGGAATGAGTGGCAGGGGTGCACTGCCACAGAGGTGGAATGAGTGGCAGGGGTGCACTGCCACAGAGGTGGAATGAGTGGCAGGGGTGCACTGCCACAGAGGTGGAATGAGTGGCAGGGGTGCACTGCCACAGAGGTGGATTGAGTGGCAGGGGTGCACTGCCACAGAGGTGGAATGAGTGGCAGGGGTGCACTGCCACAGGGGTGGAATGAGTGGCAGGGGTGCACTGCCACAGAGGTGGAATGAGTGGGGCAGGGGTGCACTGCCACAGGGGTGGAATGAGTGGCAGGGGTGCACTGCCACAGAGGTGGAATGAGCGGCAGGGGTGCTGTGTCACAGAGGTAGAATGAGCGGCAGGGGTGCAGTGCCACAGAGGTGGAATGAGTGGCAGGGGTGCACTGCTACTGAGGTGGAATGAGTGGCAGGAGTGTACTGCTGCAGAGGTTCAGTGAATGGCAGGGGTGCACTGCTACAGAGGTGCAATGAGTGGCAGGGGTGCAGTGCCACAGAGATAGCACAGAAGATGGGACAAAACAAAACAAAAAAAGAAAAGCACTAAAAAATCCTTGGTCTTTGCTGATGGCAGACTAATGAACAAAGGTATGTCCAGGGAAAGCATTCTTCGCATAACTTGTGTGCAGTTCTAGCTAACAAATTCAAGGTTTGATTTCTTCAGTTGTATCAGTAATGGGTACCCCGATGTTGTCAAGTTAGGATATATGTACGCACCCTTTCATTAGGGGGTGTTTTATTTGTGTGTGTGTATGTTGTTTAACACTTTCAGTCTTTCACAACATCCTGCTTTTTTATGTGTATGTGGTTCTTTTTTTCTTATTGCCGTAGATTTACTCACCATTTGTATATGATAAGAAACTCTTCAGAGAGACGGTTTTTCCTCCATTTAGCCAAGCTTGTGTCCTCTGCAGGAGTGATCTCTGTGAATCCTAGTCAAAAGAAAGGTGTAGTGTGGAAAGTGAATGATGATGAAAATGGACCAGCCCAAGTCCTGGTCTTCCTTGACGAGTGTCCAGATCTGTCAGAAGCAGTGGACGTCTACAGTGACTGGATTGATGCCTGTGAGGCAGCCAATCAGTAGCCTTGGCTTTGTTCGGCGCTTCAATGGATCATCATCAACACTTTTTTTTTCCTTTGTTGTCTTCACTGTTGAAGAAACGGATACACCACATCTGGAAATGGGACAGGGCGTTGTGAGCAAATGTCTTATCAGTGGAAATCTTCTTTTTCTCAGGATAGAATGTAAAGGACAGATTTATAGAAAAGAAAAGAAAAAGTGAACAGATTTTTTTTTTTTTTTTTTCAATTTGGAGTTGTTGCTGTAGCACTGAAACTACAGCTTAATGCACATTTCAATCAGAACATTGTTAAAATCAGTGCTTTTGATTGATATTGCCTTTATTTATTTATTTATTTATTTTTTGTCTTTGTTGATGTGCTCAAGCAAAAATCTGTGGCTGAACATTTTGGGTGGCGTTTTTTGCATAGATGGATATCAGCACAGTCATTTTATGAAAATAATACTTGTGTTTTTGTCATCATGATTTATGTACGACTTCCCCTGTAGCACACTTTTTTTGTGTGTGGTTTTGTTATGTAGGTGAAATCTTAGAAAGAAACTGAACACAAGCATGAAAACATGATTCATTAAATGACAACAGCTTTTTGTCTTCAGAATTTATGTGTTTTTTTTATTATGTAGGAGAAATCTTAGAGAGAAACTGAACACATGCATGAAAACATGATTCATTAAATGACAACAGCTTTTTTGTCTTCAGAATTTGTGTTCCTCTTTCCAAGTTGCTTAGGTGTGTTTTTCATCTTGGGAGAATTTCAATGATTTAACTAAACAAGAGCACAAAATATGATTTTTTTTTTCAAGCTGCAAGATTGTAATCCTGTTTCAGTCCATTTTTGGTTGAAAATGTAATGGATATTCATAACCATCACATCTACTTTCTAGATTACTGACAAGTAAAATCATCACAAAGAAGGTTTCAAAGTTTTCCACTTTCTTTTTTTTTTTTTTTTTCTTTTTTTTTTTTTTTATGGTGTGTGTGTGTGTGTGTGTGTGTGTGTGTGTGTGTGTGTGTGTGCAAGCTTCTCATTCAGAAAAAAAGGAGAATCTTATAATCCTTTAAGCTTACGAAAAGGAGTATTTTACTGTTATTTCATGATATGCTGTTCTACGGTATTTATTTCATTGTCCATATACTTTTTGGCATTTGTGAGCTGATGAAGCAACATTTTTTTTTTTTTAAATGATGTGTAGTTTATGATTAATCTGTTAATTCCTAGCATCACTGTTCTGAAGAAAAAGTACCATCCTTGAACTACTTTGATAACTGATGGGGGGGGGGGAAGGGGGGGGGGGAACATTTGAGCTTGAACACAAAAGAACAATCAAAACCCAGTGAAAAAAAAATGGTCGGTTAAGAGGCTAATTTCTTTTCATTAGGAATGTCAGGTTTGAAGAAAATGGACGGATGTATCCAAGAAGTGTGTGTGAGAGAGAGAGAGAGAGAATGTTTTGCAAAAGAGAGAGAGAGAGACGGTGAACATGTCCTTTGTTGTCGGGCCAAATATCCTTGGTGTGTTATTGCCCATGGTGGGACAATGCTGAGAGGAATTTTGAAGACAAACTCATCATATGACCTTTTGTTAAAGAGGCACTCCTTACACTTAAGGACAACATCCATGTAGGTTTTGTCGTCATACAATTCCATATACAATGAAAGTATTAGTTGTCTTCATCATCTGTGACTTGAGAATAATGCTGTGGGGTTAACCAGTGTTCTTTGGTTAAAGTTGTTCATTCTTAGATCGCAGAGGAAACGTCTTGTGTTGGTTTGTTTGAATTTGCATTGTGTGTATGACGGACCTGAAAATGTGTACTTTGGTGTCTATCCATGTAGAGCAGTTAGCCCTAGGAAGAAAAAGAAAGGCAGTTAGTTGCTTTGCCTCCACCTCGGTCGTTTTGCTGCACTGAAGTGTCCTCTTGTAAAGGCAGTTAGTTGATCTGCCTCCACCTCAGTGGTTTTGCTGCACTGAAGTATCCTCTTGTAAAGCACTTGAACTCCCAATCTACTACATAGCTGTAAAGCTTTTTTTAAAAAATAATTTATTTTTAAGATTACACTGACTTTGAATATGTATTTCATTTACTGACTTGCTCCAGACCCCCACAGCTGCAAGTTTAGATTTTATTTTCCATTGAGAATGTTTGGACTGGTTCTATATACAGCAAAATAATGATAATAATGATAACAATAATAATAACATAGCATTTACAAAGTGCCTTGCCAAAGATTCTAGGCACTGACAATCCACACTCTCATGTACACAAATGGCTGCCAACCTGGGTAGTGCCAACTGAAGAGCTGCATTCAGTGCTTCATTCAGTCGTTTCCTGTGTCATCCAGTCAATATTGTTCACTCCATTTCCTTACTTCCTTCATTCTTTCAATTTCTCATGCAGGGTGCATGCTATATGTAATGTGTCATCTCTATACCAACGGCCAAACTGGCCTTCTGTTCTGAAAGTTGGTGATGGGAGTTGACATGTGTGCAAGATGTTAGGCATGCATTCTCACATGGAACCTCAGTTTGTAGTCTCATTTGAAGGACTGCTTGGGAAATGGAGTCAGAACCAATATTAATTCCGAGGGGAAAATCCCCTTGCACCAAAGCAGTCTGATGGAAATTTGAACCTGCAACGCCAGGATCACCAAGATTATGAGTCTGGCGCTCGACCAGCTGAGCTATTCCAGGCTTCTACCTTACCTTACCTTTAGTTGCCATATGAAAATAGGCAAATGTTCTGGGGTGGAAAAAAACAGGTTGAATCGCAACACTTATTGTAATTGTTATGGTTGAATATACTACAAAAAGATCGGTTATGTGTTTCATTATGGCATTAGCCTGTTTTGTTTTTTTTCTCTTGATTCACAGATTGAGTTGCCAGAAGGTGCAACTTTAGTAGTAAATTGTAAGCTATTCGAGTTTAAAGTATGAGGGATTAAAAAGGAAAAAAAAAAAACCTGTCTGCTGCATGATGTGACAGATTATTTGAACTTACCATTTGGGAAGGGAAGGCAAGAGTAGTGCTCATCATAATGTATGACATGCACTTTTTGTTTTTTATCCAAGGGTAACAAAGACAGCAATGTCCTGGGATGAGAGAATGGGATGGAAGTTGCCTTAGTTTCTCAATCTTATGAATTTAAAGAATTAAATATAGAGATTAAAGAGTTAAAGGGCCACTGTCACTTATATGTGCATTTTTTTTTGTATGTGTATGTGTATGTGAATGTGTTGTATTTCACTGAGTATGTTTGTGCAGAAGTATGTGAGTGTAAGGAAGGTGGAGAAACAAAAATCCAGTACTGTAGTCAGAATCAGTGTACAGACATTGGGATCAGTACTTTTGTGGAACAGTGAGTATTTGTGCTTTTGTTGACTTGTTGGTTGTGCCCTGTGTAGATCAACAACACTGTACAACTACATGCCACTCCCAGTCGCCCCTTGTGAAGTGCCCCCTACTTCACATGTGAAAAACAATTTAAGCATTTTAAACAAAGAGGTGAATACATGTGGAAAGATTATTGGTAAAAAACCAGGACAACTAGATAAATTGTATGAATGTCGTGTCAGTCAAAAAAAGTTGTGAACATTGCACCAACAGTTTCTCATGTTCTTTTAAAAAAACTACAGTGTTCTACCATCTGGACAAAGGAATTCAAACGAATAGAACCAAAACAGTTCTGTTCCCAATTCCGTCAAACTCCTGATTCAAAACTGAACTTTCGATGAGATCCAGTTCAGAAAGCTTGTTTGTATATTATGTATGAGTGTGTGTGTATGTATATTATGTATGAGAGTGTGTATTATTCTGTGTGGGTGGGTGGAGGTGGATGGATGGGTGTGATTTGTTAAATATCAATCCATAGACATGTTTTTATGGCCACTCTTAATTTCTCTTTGGAGATGATAAAATGTTCTGGACTTGACTTGAGGTCATCCTGCCCGTGTGAAACTGTAATGCAATCAGCATTGTTTCAGCTGGCTTTTCCCAAGTGTTAAGCATGAAGAACCTGTCACTGCTTTTCATCCCCCCCCACCCCCCCCCCCCCACCCCTCTTTCTTGAAATTGTCTTTTGTGACACACAAATTTACTGAATAAAGAAAAGAAAAAGAGCTGTGGAGTGTTGACAAGTATTATGGTATTGTGACAACCTCTCTGGAGTGTTGATAAGTATTGTGGTATTGTGACAACCTTTGTGGAGTGTTGACAAGTAGTATAGTATTGTGACAACCTCTGTGGACTGTTGACAAGTATTATGGTATTGTGACAACCTCTGTGGAGTACAAGTATTATGTGTTATTGTGACTCCTCTGTGGAGTGTTGGCAAGTATTGACAACCTCTCTGTGGAGTGTTGACAAGTATTTTGGTGTTATTGTGACAACCTCTCTGTAGAGTTGACAAGTATTACGTGTTATTGTGACAACCTCTGTAGAGTGTTGACAAGTATTATGGTGTTATTGTGACAACCTCTCTGTGGAGTGTAAACAAGTATTATGGTGTTATTGTGACAACCTCTCTGTAGAGTGTTGACAAGTATTATGTGTTATTGTGACACCTCTCTGTGGAGTGTTGACAAGTATTATGGTGTTATTGTGACAACCTCTCTGTGGAGTGTTGACAAATATGGGTGTTATTATGACACCTCTGTCTAGAGTGTTGACAAGTATTACGGTATTGTGACAACCTCTCTGTGGAGTGTTGACAAGTATTATGGTGTTATTGTGACAACCTTTCTCTAGAGTGTTGACAAGTATTATGGTGTTATTGTGGCAACCTCTGTCTAGAGTGTTGACAAGTATTATGGTGTTATTGTGACAACCTTTCTGTTACCTGTCTGTCTTTCATAATTTTGGTAATGGTCAGTTGGTGTTTAACTTCACAGTCTGTCCATTTTTTACTTTTCTCAAGTCCTTGATGTTACCTTCCCTCCCTCCAACCCTTCCCCCCCCCTCTCTCAGTCTATCTCTCCCTCTCCCTCTGTTTGTGTATGTGTGTACGTATGTGTGTGTATATTATGTGTGTGTGTGAACATGCATACAGGGAGGAGCTGGTCAAAGAACAGTCGTGTGAAGACAAGCTGCATCTCGGACTCCTCGTCACATGCTACATATTTGTATAGCAGAACCCGTAGATAACGACCCAGAGAAAAACTAAAGTGTGTCCAGGGAGGGGGTATTGTGAGTGTATCTATAGTCTTAATACTTTTCAATAATTTAATTTATAAGGCACTTGAGGGGTCTTTTTGAATTCAAAACCAAAATAATGATGTGGCTTTTACTCTGTAATTATATAGTAAGATTTGGTTCACCCAGTGACAGTGACCGAAACAAGTGACCGTAATGTTAATTGTCTTGTCTTCAATCTTCAAATTTGCAAGTCAGCCGTCATCGTTGACTATTATTGACCTGTGTGCACAGAGGCATAAGATGAAAATCAACAAAGATTTAATATGGGCAACAAAAAGATAGCCAAAGAGCTGTAAAGTGGCCTTAGTACCCAAACCGCATATCCCAGAGTTCAGCTCCGGGGCATCGTGTTGTGGCAGGCAAAAAAAAAAAAAAAAGGAGGACTCAACTAGCCTAATCAGTATCTGGGGAGGCTTACCTGGTAATCGTGGCGACCCCCAGGTCGTGACCTGGACCGGCACAACCCTACCCATCATTTACCGTTCGGCTAGTTGGGATAGGGATCTAGGCTGGGATTTTGTTCAGCTCCCTCTTGAATGATACTAAGGAAGGAGCCTCTGCTGCTGTTGCAGGCAGGGAGTTCCAGGCTGAGATGGTTGATGGGGAAAAGCTGTACTTGTATGGGTCAGAAGAAGTGCCGAGATGAGCAAATTTGTGTTTGTGGCTTAATTTGGTTTTGGCAGGTCCTTTCTTGAGGAATTTGTCAGGAGGTATGTCCACAGCGCCATTGACGATCTTGTACATGAAGGTTAGCCTCTGCCTGTTTCTTCATGCTTCAAGGGGTTCCCATTCCAGATCTTGCAGCATGGCTGTTACGCTGCTGGTCCAATCATATTTGTTGCATAAATATCGGGCTGCTCTTCTTTGCACCATTTCGATCTTTTTCTTTTGGCCTGCTTTGTACGGACTCCACACTGATGAGCAATACTCCAGGTGAGGGCATACCAAAGTTACGTAAGCATTGGTTTTGGTGGCTTTATTGGAGGTCTTCAGGTTTCTTTTCAAGAAGCCTACCATGCTGTTGGCCTTGTTAGTGACTCTTGTAACGTGGTCTTTCCAGTTGAGGTCACTTCTTCTGTCGACGCCAAGGTATTTCGAGCTGCTGTCGACATGGTCCAGGATATGTCCCTTAAGTTTGTAGTTGAAGTTAATTGGGTTTCTTGATGTTGAGCAGGTAAGGACGTTACATTTTTCAGGGTGAAATTCCATCCCCCATCGTTGCTCCCAATTATTCAGTAAGTTGAGATCTTCTTGGAGCGCCTTGCAGTCTTGGCTGGATTTAATGGTGGAATAATCTGCGCAGCCATCAGCGAATAGTCTGATGTTGGCCTTGATGTTCTAAGGCATGTCGTTGATGAAGATCAGAAATAGAATCGGGCCCAAGATGTACCCCTGTGGGACTCCACTGATGACAGGTGCTGGCTCTGATCTTTCATTGTCGACTATGACAATCTGCGAGCGGTCAGAAAGAAAGGCCTTGATCCAGTCCAACGTTGATCCTTGTATACTATAATGGTCCAGCTTACGGAGGAGGCGTTTGTGAGGGACCTTGTCGAAGGCCTTAGAGAAGTCCAGAATGATCATCATATCTGTCAGTCGTTTACTACTATCTTGGTTCTTGGCGACGTCATGGAATAGTGTCAGCAGTTGGGGTTTCACAACTCCTTCTGGCTCTGAACCCATGTTGGGATCTACGAGAATGTCGCGTTGGTTCAGATGGCGTATGATGTTGCTTGCTATGATGTGTTCTTGCATCTTACAACAGATACTGGTGAGGGAGACCGGTCTGTAGTTGGCAGCTGAATTTCGGTTACCCTTTTTGAACATTGCCGTCATGTTCGCCTTTTTCCAGTCATCTGGGACACATCCATCTGCCAGGGACTGTGTAAAGAGTTCAGAAAGCAGGGCGCGATCTCGTTTGCACATTCTTTCAGCACCATTGCTGAGATTTCATCTGGTCCCGCCGCTTTATATGTGGGTTGATGTTCTTCAGCAACTTGCGTACCCCTTCCTCATCGATTGTAATCTCGGCCATTGCAGGGGAGGGCGTTCCTGATGGAATTGGAATGTTGCTGTCATTTTCTCTCTTGTGAAGACTGATTCATATTGATGGTTCAGGATGTTGGCCTTATCTTTCGGGGATGCATGTAGTCTTCCATGAGCTCGTAAAGGAGACATCCCTGTACTGTCGCGTCTTAAGGATAGCTCCAGAATCGTTTCTGATTGCTTCCCCTCAACTGCTCGTCGTCGCTTTCTGGAGAGTCTATGATGTTGCTGATGAATGTCCAGTAGGCCTGCCGCTGTTCTCGCTGTACTTTGCTCTTCATCTGTAGGTATTGTCGTCTTACTGAGGGGTTCGATGAAGTTTTGCTCCTCTTGAGTTTCCTGGCCAGCTTCCTTTTCAAAGATCTGATGTGGGAACTGATCCACGGTTTGTGGGAAGGTCTGCCTCGAACAGTTTTCATAGGGATGTATTCTTTCATGAGGGAGTGGATTAGTGAATTGAACCTACTCCAGAGTTCGCCGACGCTCAGCGTGTTTGAATCCTGGATGAAGGAGTCTCGTTCATCAGTTAGGTTTTCCTTTATTTTATTAAATTCGGCTTTCCTGAAGTTGAATGCATTCCTTGATGGACATTTTGTGTAAAGCGGCCGAAGTGATGACTCAATGAAGATGGCTTCATGATCAGACACCCCAGGTGCCACTCTTGCAGTGTTGATTAAGGTGCTGTTGTTCGTCAGGAAAATGTCAGGGGTGGTAGCAGTGTCTTCGGTTATCCTGGCTGGTTCGAGGATCATTTGTTCCAGGTGAGCATCAGCTGCTACTTGAAGAAGTTCTTTACAAATGTTGCCATCTTGTGCGTACTTGGAAACCGACCCAGTACTCCAGTTGATGGCATCTAGATTAAAGTCGTCGCCCAATCCAGATGTGAGCATCATTTGGCAGTTTCTGAAGGCAAGTTCCCAAGTCATGGAAGAGGCCGGCTTTGTTGTCAGTTTGGGGTCTTTAGTAAGCACAGACATACAGCTTTTTGGCTCCTTTGATGATGGTGATTTCTATCCAGATCATTTCTTTGTCAGTTTTTATTTGGAGCTTTTCAGACTGGCTGCTTTGCAGATTTGATGATACTAGTATGAATACTCCTCCATGTGGGTTGTCTGGTCTGTCAGTCTCATTTCTGTGCAGGGTGTGGACAGGGCAGGGTGTGGACAGGGTACGAACAGGGCAGGGTGTGAACAGAGTGTGGACAGGGCAAGGTGTGGACAGGGCAGGGTATGGACAGGGCAAGGTGTGGACAGGGCAGGGTGTGGACAGGGCAAGGTGTGGACAGGGCAAGGTGTGGACAGGGCAAGGTGTGTGGACAGGGCAGGGGTGTGGACAGGGTACGAACAGGGCAGGGTGTGGACAGGGTGTGGACAAGGCAAGGTGTGGGACAGGGCAGGGGTGTGGACAAGGTATGAACAGGGCAGAGTGTGGACAGGGCAAGGTGTGGACAAGGTATGAACAGGGCAGGGTGTGGACAGGGCAGAGTGTGGACAGGGCAGGGTGTGGACAGGGTACGAACAGGGCAGGGTGTGGACAGGGTACGAACAGGGCAGGGTGTGGACAGGGCAGGGTTTGGACAAGGTATGAACAGGGCAGAGTGTGGACAGGGCAGGGTGTGGACAGGGTGTGGATAGGGCAGGGTGTGGACAAGGTATGAACAAGGCAGGGTGTGGACAGGGCAGGGTGTGGACAGGGCAGGGTGTGGACAGGGCAGGGTGTGGACAAGGCAGGGTGTGGACAGGGCAGGGTGTGGACAGGGCAGGGTGTGGACAGTGTGTGGAAGGGGCAGGGTGTAGACAGGGCAGGGTGTGGACAGGGCAGGGTGTGGACAAGGCATGGTGTGGACAGGACTGGGTGTGGTTAGGGGGGTGTGGACAGGGCAAGGTGTGGACAGGGCAGGGTGTGGACAGGGCAGGGTGTGGACAGGGTGTGGACAGGGCAGGGTGTGGACAGGGCAGGGTGTGGGACAGAGCAGGCAGGGTGTGGACAGGGTGTTGACAGGAAAGTGCGTGGACAGGACAGGGTGTTGACAGGGCAGGGGTGTGGACAGGGTGTGGACGGGGCAGGGTGTAGACAGGGTGTGGACAGGGCAGGGTGTGGACAGGACAGGGTGTGGACAGGCAGGTTGTGGACAGGACAGGGTGTGGACAGAGCAGGGTGTGGACAGGACAGGGTGTGGACAGGACAGGGTATGGACAGGGCAGGGTGTGGACAGGACAGGGTGTGGACAGGGCAGGGTGTGGACAGGGTGTTGACAGGACAGGGTGTGGACAGGGCAGGGGTGTGGACAGGCAGGGGTGTGGACAGGGCAGGATGTGGACAGGACAGGGTGGACAGGGCAGGGACAGGGCAGGGATGTGGACAGGGCAGGATGTGGACAGGACAGGGTGTGGACAGGACAGGGTGTGGACAGGGCAGGGTGTGGACAGGACAGGAAGGGTGTGGACAGGGCAGGGGTGTGGACAGGACAGGGTGGGACAGGACAGGGTGTGGACAGGGCAGGGGGTGTGGACAGGGTGTGGACAGGACAGGGTGTGGACAGGACAGGGTGTGGACAGGACAGGGTGGGTGTGGACAGGGCAGGGGTGTGGACAGGGTGTGGACAGGACAGGGTGTGGACAGGCAGGTTGTGTGGACAGGACAGGGTGTGGACAGGGCAGGGTGTGTGACAGGGTGTGGACAAGGCAGGGTGTGGACAGGGCAGGGTGTGGACAGGGCAGGATGTGGACAGGGCAGGGGTGTGGACAGGGTGTGGACAGGGCAGGGTGTGGACAGGGCAGGGTGTGGACAGGGCAGGATGTGGACAGGTTGTGGACAGGGCAGGGTGTGGACAGGGTGTGGACAGGGCAGGATGTGGACAGGGCAGGGTGTGGACAGGGCAGGGTGTGGACAGGGCAGGATGTGACAGGGCAGGATGTGGACAGGGCAGGGTGTGGACAGAGTGTGGACAGGGCAGGGGGCAGGATGTGGGCAGGGTGTGGACAGGGTGTGGACAGGGCAGGGTGTGGACAGGGCAGGATGTGGACAGGACAGGATGTGGACAGGGCAGGGTGTGGACAGGGTGTGGACAGGGCAGGGTGTGGACAGGGCAGGGTGTGGACAGGGTGTGGACAGGGCAGGGTGTGGACAGGGCAGGATTTGGACAGGGCAGGGTATGGACAGGGTGTGGACAGGGCAGTGTGTGGAAAGAGCATGGTGTGGACAGGGAAGGGTGTAGTTATGGACAATAGATAAACACTGATGCGCTTTTTTACATCGCTCTGGGTAGGGACTACAATATGCAGTGAAATGAAATAATGCATGAAAATAGAACGGCATGAAAAGACATAAAAGTACAATGTAACATAGTGATATGCAAAGAGAGAGAGAGAGAGAGAGAGAGAGAGAGAGAGAGAGAGAGAGAGAGAGAGAGAGCGTAAGTACAAGTTGGCATCAAGACCCCGTATCAGATGTCGTCTCGTTAAGGTATTGGGAACTAACACCGGGAGGACACCGCTCTTCTTGGATCACAAAATATACTGTGTGAGGTAAAACGAACCGGATCTATTTATTACAGAAGGGCCGTTGAGAAGGACGGTGCTTACTTTAAGTGTTCCAGATTGTAATCAATTGCGGTAAGAAGACGGGAAGAAGACCGACACCCCAGACAGACGACACGCTTCGCTAGCAGACGACAATACCAAGACCAAGACAAAGAGGAGGGAACCAAGTATTAGTGTCAGGAAAACGAGCGGTCCGTGTCGACAGTTCGATGTCGTCGGTTGGTTCTACTTTCACCCTTCGCTTGAGTAAACGGGGACGCTAGGCTGTTGTAGTTCGCAGTGTTCTTCATATCCACGTCGTCTCAGGGACTAGGACTGCGGTATGTATGTTTGCATTTAGCGTAATGTGGGGTGGGGATAGTTTAAATGTCCGACGTTGTTAATAGATTTATACATCTCCTTGATGATCCTATTGACAGATGGATTTTGTTGGTTGGCAGTGTTATTAGTTTGTGGATTTTGTTTGAACCTCCTATCACACAAAAGCTTTAGTGTGCTCTGTAGTATCGCGTAAGGGAAACTTGTGCGCATAGGCTACGTGTTTGGAGATGTTACTCTGAAGTGTGTGTGTGTTGGGGGGGGGGGGGGGGGGGGGGGGGGGGGGATGATTGAAATTTACGCGAATAATCATGGGATATCGATGAATCAACACTGTAGCTGACTGAAGACAAAGATTTCTGTTTCTATTATCATGAGGTGCGCCTCACCAAATTAGGCAACACACTGACTTGCGCATTCTGAGGTGATAGCCCGGAACAGACAATTAAGCAACTTGCTAGAAGAAGAAGAAGAAGAAGAAAAGAAGAAGAAGAGAGAGAGAGAGAGAGAGAGAGAGAGAGAGGAGGAGAGAGAGAGGAGAGAGAGAGAGAGAGAAGACAAGACAAAATTCTTTAGTTGCGAGGATAATAGATGAGCACTAATTAATGTGCTTTTTTATATCCTGTCCACGCCCTGAGTAGGACAACAATACAAAACAAGACGAGGCAACAAAAGAAGCATGCAAAAAGTGACAAGAACTACAATACAATACGGAATTAAAATGAAATTTAAGAAAAAAATAAAAAAATGAGATGAGAGAGAGAGAGAGAGAGAGAGAGAGACGCAGGAGAGGAAGGAGTGCAGGGAAGGGCGATAGAGAGAGAGGGAGAAAGAGGCGAGAGTGGGTGCATGAAAGAGCATGTTTAGAATAATCTGACAACAACAAAAAACCCAAGGAGATGCAAGATAATCGATTTTGAAGCACCAGGGAAAAAAAAGAAAACAAAGCACGAATGGAGGGAGAAGATGCATAATTATAGCCCAGTCACCACGGGTAGGGGGGGGGGGGGGGGGTGAGGGAGGGAGAGAATCTCCTATAGATAATAAATCAAGTCATTCTATCAGGAGTGTGTGAGTGCGCGCGCGCGCGCGCGCGCGCGCGCGCGCGCGTGTGTGTGTGTGTGTGTGTATGTGTGTGTGTGCGTGCGTGCGTGCGTGTGTGTGTGTGTGTGTATATGTGTGTGTGTGTGTGTGTGTGAGAGAGAGAGAGAGAGAGAGAGAGAGAGAGAGAGAGAGAGTTGCATAAGAATACAAGCATAACAACATAATGGCAAGAGGGCAGAAGGCAGTATATAGGACTTTGTACTGATCGAGGCTGTTGGTCACATAGTGATGCAATGGAACTCGGTAGGACTTTGTACTGAGGCTGTTTGGTCACATAGTGATGTGATGACGATAGGACTTTGTGCTGAGGCTGTTGATCACATAGATGATGTGATGACGATAGGACTTTGTGCTGAGGCTGTTGATCACATAGTGATGTGATGACGATAGGACTTTGTGCTGAGGCTGTTGATCACATAGTGATGTGATGGAACTCAATAGGACTTTGTACTGAGGCTGTTGGTCACATAGTGATGTGATGACAATAGGACTTTGTACTGAGGCTGTTGATCACATAGTGATGTGATGACGGTAGGACTTTGTACTGAGGCTGTTGATCACATGGTGGTGATAGGACTTTGTACTGAGGCTGTTGATCACATAGTGATGTGATGACGATAGGACTTTGTACTGAGGCTGTTGGTCACATAGTGATATGATGACGATAGGACTTTGTACTGAGGCTGTTGATCACATAGTGATATGATGACGATAGGACTTTGTACTGAGGCTGTTGATCACATAGTGATATGATGATGACGATAGGACTTTGTACTGAGGCTGTTGATCACATAGTGGTGATAGGACTTTGTGCTGAGGCTGTTGATCACATAGTGATGATAGGACTTTGTACTGAGGCTGTTGATCACATAGTGATATAATGACGATAGGACTTTGTACTGAGGCTGTTGATCACATAGTGATATGATGACGATAGGACTTTGTACTGAGGCTGTTGATCACATAGTGATGTGATGGAGCTCGATAGGACTCTGTGCTGAGGCTGTTTACCCCAGGCACAAACACCGTGAAAAGCCACGTGACACCGTGTTGATGGTCTAATTGACCTTATGAAGGCTCAAAACCAGAACAATTTACCAAACAGTAGAGAGAGAAAAAAAATGTGGGGGGCCGGAAATAGCTCAGTTAGTTTGGTAGCGCGCTGGACTCATAATATCGTGGTGATCTTGGGGTTAACAACATAATAATAATAACATAGCATTATACAGCGCCTGGCCAAAGGTTCTAGGCACTGACAATCCATACTCGTGAAAACAACGGGCTGCCTACTTGGGTAGTGCCGACTAAAGAGCTGCCTGCCGGCGCTTCATTCAGCCGTTTCCCGTGTCATCCAGTCAATACTGTTCAATATCGTTCACTCCATTTCATTACTTCCTTCGTTCTTTCCATTTCTCACGCAGAGTGCATGCTATATGTAACGTGTCATCCATACCAACGGCCAAACTGGCCTTCACTTCCGAAAAGTTTGTGATGGGGTTTGCCGTGTGTGCAAGTTTGTTTTGCGTGCGTTCACACAAGGAACCTCGGTTTATAGTCTCATTCGAAGGACTGTTTTGGAAATGGAGTCAGAGCCAATGCTTTTCTTTTCTTTCTTTCTGCGTACACAGGCTGATACTCTCGCGGACACTGCCTGTATAGACAGGCAGTGGAGTTTTTTTTGTGTATGACCGTTTTTTCTCCCGCCATGAAGGTAGCCATACTCCATCTTCGGGGAAGGTGCGTGCTATGTTTAACGTGTCATCCATACCAACGGCCAAACTGGCCTTCCGAAAGTTGATGGGATTTTACGTGTGTGCAAGATGATGTGCGTGCGTTCACACACGGAACCTCGGTTTATAGTCTCATTCGAAGGACTGTATGGGGAATGGCGTCAGACCAATGTTAACTCCGAGGGAAAAATCCCCCTGTACCGAAATTCGAACCCGCAACCCCAGGATCACGAGTCCGGCGCTCTGCCAACTGAGCTATTCCGGTCCCAGAGCCAATGCTAACTCCGAGGGGGAAAATCCCCCGTACCGAAACGGCCAGGCGGAGATTCGAATACGCAACCCCAGGATCACCAAGATCACGAATCCGACGCTCTACCACTGAGCTATTCTGGCCCCCCAGCTATTTCGGGTTGGAGGTTCGAATCATCGCTGGGCCGTTTCGGTACAGGAGGAGTGAGACTTACGAGAACATTAACCAAAGGAAAAAAAAAGGTAGACTACTGTATTATTTACTCCATGGCTCCCTCCGTCCCTGCCTCCCTCTTCCTCCCTCCCACTATCTCCCTCCCTCTCCCCCCTCCCTCTCTCTCCCTCTCTGACCCCCTCCCCTCTCTCCTCCCCACGCCCGCCCTCCCCTTCTCCTCATTCCGTGTCTGTGCCGTGGTCGACCCATGGATCAGGGTTTCCCTGCTGGCTCGCGTGTACACGTGCAGGCTTCGATTTCTATTTCTGTCCATCGTCCAATATTAATCTTCCATCTCATTGACGAAACCGAGCTGACACACCGTGTGCCCTTTGAACATGTCACACACCCCCGGGATCAATGAATGACCCGTGCAAGTAATTTGTCACGAATATCACGACTGACACACAGTAGACTGGTGCGGTAGG
>JADBJO010003400.1:243829-246536 GCA_016801955.1 Conus betulinus
GAGGGCTGAGGGAAGGGGCTGAGCGTCGTCAAACACGCAGGTGGGAAAAGGTTATAAACATACATGTACCCTCGGCCACTTCTCTGCTACGTCTTCGCTGGATGAAAGAAGTCCTTCTTTGGTCTGGTGGTTTCTGTCCGGAAAAGACAGTCCGAAGAAAAGGAAAACGGACGCTGGCTAAAAGTCCTCTCCGAAGTGAAGACTCTTGTATGGTAATTATGGTTAACGGTACAATCGTGATACTTCTTTCCATTATCATTATTTGCTATCTTTTTATTGTGAAAATAAAAATATTGACTTGAACATTGGTACCTTTTACGTATTCTTCGATTATGATATATTTGTGACTGATCCAAGATTATACAGAATGATTTGTAACAAGATTTTCGGCGTGTTTTTTCGAGGGTCTATTTTAAAGGGTTGTGTGAATTAGTTTTTGTTTTTTTTTTCTAAAGAAAATATGACTTGTGAGTTGACTTCAACGCAGTGACAGCCCTGATATGGCCCTTTACGGTCGGCTGGGCTGTAAGCAGCATTACCTTAACTTACATTTGATTAAAACATGTTGTTTCTGAAAGAAAAGAACCTATAGTCAGAGAGGGGGAAAGTGTGAGGGAGAAAGCGAAGTCATCAGCCAACGATAGATGTGTCGCTGTGAGGGGGAAAGTGTGAGGGAGAAAGCGAAGTCATCAGCCAACCATAGATGTGTCGCTGTGTGGGGGAAAGGGGGAAAGTGTGAGGGAGAAAGCGAAGTCATCAGGCAACGATAGATGTGTCGCTGTGAGGGGGAAAGTGTGAGGGAGAAAGCGAAGTCATCAGGCAACGATAGATGTGTCGCTGTGAGGGGGAAAGAGGGAGGGAGAAAGCGAAGTCATCAGGCAACGATAGATGTGTCGCTGTGAGGGGGAAAGTGTGAGGGAGAAAGCGAAGTCATCAGGCAACGATAGATGTGTCGCTGTGAGGGGAAAAGAGGGAGGGAGAAAGCGAAGTCATCAGGCAACGATAGATGTGTCGCTGTGAGGGGGAAAGTGTGAGGGAGAAAGCGGAGTCATCAGGCAACGATAGATGTGTCGCTGTGTGGGGGAAAGGGGGGAAAGTGTGAGGGAGAAAGCGAAGTCATCAGGCAACGACGATAGATGTGTCGCTGTGTGGAGGATTCGTCATCTGAGCCGCGGTACGGCTGTTTGATAGTTACATTCCTGTTTTACAGAGACGCCGTGTGTGGCCGCGACAGCCAGTGTGACACTCCCTGAGAGAGAGAGAGAGAGAGAGAGAGAGAGAGAGAGAGAGAGAGAGAGAGAGAGACCGTGTGTGTGTGTGTATGGGTGTGTGTGTGTGCGCGCGCGCGCGCGCGAGTGAGTGTGTGTGTGTGCGCGCGCGCGTGCGTGTGTATATATATATATATATATATGTGTGTGTGTGTGTGTGTGTGTGTGTGACTCAGACTTAAATTGTCACGAGAACCCTTACGGGTCTATAGACTCAGCATGAATTATGAGAAACTATCATTACTTGACGCTATCATTACTTGACGCTATCATTACTTGACGCTATCATTACTTGACACTGTTATTACTTGATGCTATCATTACTTGATGCTATCATTACTTGACACACTATCTTTCATCTGGGCCCCTTCAGGGACCCATCATTGCCTTTTCAAATCCATGCAATCATGAGCATGTTTGGCAGTATGAATTTGTAGCTCGTCATTGACAAGCATTGCACTTGTGCACAGCTTGTGCGAGTGTGGGTTTAGCATCTCTTTTGATAGCTTTTCTGTTTCAGTTGCAGCAGTTTGTATCTGGAGCAGCTGTCCATAAAATGAACTACATCTTCAACCACACCACCTGCTGAGGATTGTCTGTCTTTTCTCGGAGTGTTCGTGTATCTCTCCCGTTTTTATTTTTTGGTCGTGAGCGCTGACACGAAGTTTGCTGAGATCACGTCTCTGTTCGAAGCTTTTCAACGTTTGTTTTGCCTGGCTCTACACGGTAGTTTTCTGCAATTGTATTGTAAAAGTCTAGTATCGGGTGGTTTCTTTTCTTTCTTTTTTTTTTTTTACACTGTTTCCAGAAGTCTTGATATTGTGATTCTGATTTTTTTGATGGTGTATTTTGTTCTTCCGACATTGAGGGTGGATTGGTTTTTCCAGATATGGACCATTCCTAATTCATGTAGAACAGTTACATTCTAGCTATGGGGTTGTTGAATATTTCTAGATGTTGAAGCATACAGCTGTAGGACTGTTTGAGGTGGGACGGGTGATCTGCTTTTGGTGTGTGTGACTAGAATCCTGGTGTGTTTGCCTGTTGTAGGCCGATTGGGACACGACCAAGTTCTGCTAGTGCTGGGGGAGCCGTGGCCCCTTTTCATGTAGACCTGACAGGTTCTTGCAAAATTTTGTATGATTTTTTTTTCGTGAGGGAACGCTTGGGACAGACTTACCTGAAAAAGTGTGGAAATATGGGGCTGTACCTGTCATCGGCACAAGGGAATCAGACTTCAGCGCCACAAGTTGATGTTGGTGCAATAAGCATATCTTAAAGGGGCTTAATAACTACATCTGGCGTTCCTGTACATCTGTCCATATAATGTCCATATAATAATTGGTGCGATCAGCATGTCTTAAAGGGGCTTCAGTACATCTGGCTTTAGTTCCTGTAATGTCCATATAAGTTAATATTGGTGCGATCAGCATATCGTA
>JADBJO010003401.1:0-22500 GCA_016801955.1 Conus betulinus
GTAGGAATGAAAGAGTTAAAAACAACTTGGGGTATACATTTTGGTACACGTGGGGAAAGAACTGCTGTTCCTTCGAATGAGACTATAAACCAAGGTTCCGTGTGTGAACACACGCATAACATCTTGCACACACGTAAAATACCATCACCAACATTCGGAAGAGTAGGCCAGTTTTGGCCGTTGGTATGGATGACACGTTACACATAGCATGCACCCTGAGTGAGAAATGGAAAGAATGAAGGAAGTAAGGAAAATGAGTGAACGATATTGAACGATACTGACTGGATGACACGGGAAACGACTGAATGAAGCGCCAGCTGGCAGCTCTTCAGTCGGCACTACCCAGGTAGGCAGCCCGTTGTGTAAACGAGTGTTGATTGTAAAGCGCTTAGAGCTTGGCGTCTCATGTCTTGTAATAACCCAATACATGAAAGAAAAAATACAGCTACTTAAACAAAAACAAAGTAAAAAAAAAAAAAAAACAAGCAAACACACAATGCCTGAAACAATCCAAAGAGACCAACCGACCACCTTCGTCACTGAGATGTACATCCTGCTGACATAAAACCTCCTGATGTGTGGCGTCTGTCAGTCATGTCCAGAGGAGTCCAGGGGCAGTGCTTGCCCTGGGAGGTGAGCAGACTGCTCCTTTGGAACTTCAAACCATTTCATCCACCAAACAAACAATGAATTCAAATAATACAAGCTATCTTTGAGGATGCTCAGAAGATATAAGGAAAAAAAGCAAACAAGCAAACAAACAGAAATCATAGATGTTTCAGTCATAATCTCTTTTCAGGACTGATGACATGAAATGAAAGTGAAATAAAAACATATGAACAATGACATATAAAAACCATATGCATAAACAGTCGAATACATGTTTAAAGGTGTGTGTGTGTGTGTGTGCATGTGTGTGTGTGTGTGTGTGTGTGTGTGTGTGTGTGTGTGTGTGTGTGTGTGCGCGAGTGTGTGTGCATGCGCGCGTGCATGTGTGTGTGCGCATGCATTCATGTGTGTGTGTGTGCATGTGTGTGTGTGTGTGCGCGTAATGGGGGAAAAATGAGAGGCAGACAGAGAGAAAGGCAAACAGAAATAGAGATATAGAGAAAAATAAAAGGAGAGAGTGGTGTAGAAGAAGTCTTATGCTTGGAAGGGGGCTCTTCAGGGCATGTGTGAGGGGAAAAAAAACTGCTGGAGTGAGGCGTGTGTGTGGGGGATGGGGATGGGGGGGGTGGAAACTCCTGTAAAAACTGGTGCATATGGACTGTCCACATGTGCATGTGCCAATCTATATGCATACCTGTATGGTGGATATGGTGTTGGGGTGTATATGTAATACTCTGTATGTTATGTTATAATTATGTTATATAATGTAGATGGGGTGTGAATATAAAGATGGTGGGATGGGAAAAGTGGGGAAGGGGTTTAAGACAGAGAGAGAGAGAGAGAGATCAAGCAAAGGTAGGGAAAAGGAAAGAGTGAGCGAAGAGCTTGAATGATTCAAAACAAAAAATCAGTTGTGGCACTTACATCCAAATCAACAAAGGCAGTCAAAAATAATTTGTATTTAAACATTCAAAGTTCCTGAGGATCTACTACAGTCACTGTGATTGCTAAGCAAACGAAATAAATATAAATACAAGTTGAATGCCAAGTTATATGATTAGCAAACAAAAACTGATCAGGTTAATATTGCTATTATCTCCACATGTGCACTCTCACCAAAATTAATACTGCACTTCATAACATATGGTATTAAGAGTTTTTCCTGTTCTCATGATGAGATCATGGCGGAGTTTGGCAGATCAAGACAGAGGAAGGGTGATGTCCACCTATGCTGCAGCCATGCCCCTGACTGACCAGACCGGTGTGGGGTGTGAATGACCAGACACCATGGATGACCAGGCTGATTCAGGACACACACACACTGTGCCACAGCCAGCTGTGGGGGAAGGCCTGGTCCATCTATGCTGTATGCACAGCAACCCCAGTTACATCTTTCAGTGGCTCCACTTCTCTTTCCAACCCTACACCTGTACTCAAAAGAACAGGTAACTTGGTGATGGATGGTACAGGCCAATTCAGGACCACGGTGGTTCAGAGCACATTACTTAGTTCTGAGAGGCAGGGGAGTTTACAGCTGCAGAGGCCAAGCCATGAATGCAGGTCAGGGAAAGGGGTGTTTTCTGCAGGCTGCTCCCACCAGCCAGCTAACTGCACTATACTCAGCAACTGAATGTCATCTGTGCATAGCCGGTCTGGCAGCAATGTGTTTGGCATTGTTGAGTGGCCATTACAAATGGGGCTGTTGGTTTGATAATTAGTGGTTGTCATGAAAAATGTAATACATCTGCGCTCTTGAGATGACTGAATTGGCAAATTCCTGACAATTCTTTTAATACCAAATCCGACTGGATTTATTTTCCTGTAGATAACGCAGATATGGCATGAAAGCTTGTACGGAAGTGGTCAGGCAATATTAGAACAATGACAACACACACAAAATTGTGCAAAATAACGTCATCACTTTCTGGGTATTTAATTTTCCCTAGTTAACTAGTACACAAGTTTGATACATGCCTCTGCTCGGACAACAGCAACAAAAAATGTTGGATCAGAAATGTGTAAGCCTTGATTGTTCGCCCTTTCACTAAGTGTCTCACGTGGCACGGAAAACTAAAGCTGTGGGACACACACACTGTACCACAGTGGCTGTAGGTGAAAGTCTGGTCCATCCATGCTGTATGCAGAGCAATCCCAATTCTTTCAATGACTCCTCTTCTCTTTTCCAACCCTTCATTTGTCCTCAAAGGAGAGGTAACCTGGTGATGGATGGTACAGTTGATGACCAGGCTAACGCAGGACACGCATTCTGTGTCACAGAGGCTGTGGCCGAAGGTCTGGCTCGTCCAATGTTGGGGCTGAGTGATCTTAATTCTATTAGTGGCTCCTCTTCTCTTTTCCAACCCTTCAACTTTGAAGAAAAGTAGTGGGTAACCAGGTGATGGACAGTACAGTGTAAAGGCATTGACCAGCAGTCTGTGGTACCCACAGTAATGCTGAAAGCCACATGCCCTGAGGAATCTTTTGGAGGAGTACTTGACTTTCTCCCATGGAGCCCATCTATCATCAGTTCACCACACTGTTCTCTTCAAGAGGACACTGTCCATCACCATGGGGGCAGACACTAACCAGTGCAGCCATAGCACCACCGTTCTGCAGGTGTCTCAAGGACATCATTGCTTGTCACAAGGTCACTGTTCTTGCCCAAGACTGAAGGCAGCAACCTGAAGGTCCCTGACTGTGCTTATGTCAAAAAAGAATACCCTAATGAGCTGCTGACATACAGTCCCCTGATGACCTGTTGTCATTCAGTCCACTGTTGTCATACAGTCCCCTGTTGACCTGTTATCATACAGTCCCCTGTTGTCATACGTCCCTCTGTTGACCTGTTGTCATACAGTCCTCTGACGACCTGTTGTCATACAGTCCCCTGATGACCTGTTGTCATACAGTCCTCTGTTGACCTGTTGTCATACAGTCCTCTGATGACCTGTTGTCATAGTCCCCTGATGACCTGTTGTCATACAGTCCCCTGACGACCTGTTGTCATACAGTCCCCCTGATGACATGTTGTCATACAGTCCCCTGATGACCTGTTGTCATACAGTCCCCTGATGACCTGTTGTCATACAGTCCTCTGTTGACCTGTTGTCATACAGTCCTCTGTTGACCTGTTGTCATACAGTCCCCTGTTGTCATACAGTCCCCTGTTGACCTGTTGTCATACAGTCCTCTGTTGACCTGTTGTCATACAGTCCTCTGATGACCTGTTGTCATACAGTCCTCTGTTGTCATACAGTCCCCTGATGACCTGTTGTCATACAGTCCCCTGATGACCTGTTATCATACAGTCCCCTGTTGTCATACAGTCCCCTGATGACCTGTTGTCATACAGTCCTCTGTTGTCATACAGTCCCCTGATGACCTGTTGGCATACAGTCCTCTGTTGTCATACAGTCTCCTGATGACATGTCATCATACAGTCCCCTGATGACCTGTTATCATACAGTCCCCCTGATGACCTGTTATCATACAGTCCCCTGATGACCTGTTGTCATACAGTCCCCTGATGGCCTGTTGTCATACAGTCCCCTGATGACTTGTTGTCATACAGTCCCTGTTGACCTGTTATCATACAGTCCCCTGATGACCTGTTGTCATACAGTCCCCTGTTGTCATACAGTCCCCTGTTGACCTGTTGTCATACAGTCCCCTGATGACCTGTTGGCATACAGTCCCTGTTGTCATACAGTCTCCTGATGACATGTCATCATACAGTCCCCTGATGACCTGTTATCATACAGTCCCCTGATGACCTGTTGTCATACAGTCCCCTGTTGACTGTTTGTCATAAAGTCCCCTGATGACCTGTTGTCATACAGTCCCCTGTTGTCATACAGTCCCCTGTTGTCATACAGTTCCCTGATGACTGTTGTCATACAGTCCCCTGTTCTCCTACAGTCCCCTGTTGTCATACAGTCCCCTGATGACCTGTTGTCATACAGTCCCCTGATGGCCTGTTGTCATACAGTCCTCTGTTGACCTGTTGTCATACAGTCCCCTGATGACCTGTTGTCTTACAGTCTCCTGATGACCTGTTGTCATACAGTCCCCTGTTGTCATACAGTCCCCTGTTCTCATACAGTCCCCTGTTGTCATACAGTTCCCTGATGACCTGTTGTCATTCACTCCCCTGTTGTCATACGGTCCCCTGTTGTCATACCGTCACTTGTTGTCACACAGTCCCCTGATGACCTGTTGTCATACACTCCCTTGTTGTCATACAGTCCCTGTTGTCATACAGTCACCTGTTGTCATACAGTAACCTGTTATCATACAGTCCCAGTGTCCCTGTTGTCATACAGTCACCTGTTGGCACACAGTCTCCTGATAACCTGTTGTCATACACTCCCCCTGTTTTCATACAGTCCCCTGTTGTCATACAGTCACCTGTTGTCATACAGTCCCCTGTTGTCATAGTCACCTGTTGTCACACAGTCCCCTGATGACCTGTTGTCAAACAGTCCCCTGTTGTCATACAGTCCACTGTTGTCATACAGTCACCTGTTGACCTGTTGTCATACAGTCCCCTGTTCTCATACAGTCACCTGTTGTCATACAGTTCCCTGATGACCTGTTGTCATTCACTCCCCTGTTGTCATACAGTCCCTGTTGTCATACAGTCCCCTGATGACCTGTTGTCATACAGTCCCCTGTTGTCATACAGTCCCCTGATGACCTGTTGTCATACAGTCCCCTGATGACCTGTTGTCATACAGTCCCCTGATGACCTGTTGTCATACAGTCCCCTGACGACCTGTTGTCATACAGTCCTGATGACCTGTTGTCATACAGTCCCCTGTTGTCATACAGTCCCCTGATGACTGTTGTCATACAGCCCCTTGACAGTCCCCTGTTGTCATACAGTCCCCTGATGACCTGTTGTCATACAGTCCCCTGACGACCTGTTGTCATACAGTCCCCTGATGACCTGTTGTCATACAGTCCTCTGTTGTCATACAGTCCCCTGTTGACCTGTTGTCATACAGTCCTCTGTTGACCTGTTGTCATACAGTCCCCTGATGACCTGTTGTCATACAGTCCCCATATGACCTGTTGTCATACAGTCCCCATATGACCTGTTGTCATACAGTCCCCATATGACCTGTTGTTATACAGTCTCCCGATGACCTGTTGTCATACAGTCCCCTGATGACCTGTTATCATACAGTCCTTTGATGACCTGTTGTCATACAGTCCCCTGTTGTCATACAATCCCAGTTGTCATAAATCAGGTATCAGTCTATTGCTGGATGTCTATCAGGTAGCAGTCTATTTTTGGATGGTTCAATCAGGTAGCAGTCTATTGCTGGATGGTTCAATCAGGTAGCAGTCTATTGCTGGATGGTTCAAGCAGTTAGCACTCTATTGCTGGATGGGTTCTATCAGGTAGCACTCTATTGCTGGATGGTTCAATCAGGTATCAGTCTATTGCTGGATGGTTCAAGCAGGTAGCAGTCTGTTTTTGGATGGTTCTATCAGGTAGCACTCTATTGCTGGATGGTTCAATCAGGTATCAGTCTATTGCTGGATGGTTCAATCAGGTAGCAGTCTAATGCTGGATGGTTCAAGCAGGTAGCAGTCTAATGCTGGATGGTTCAAGCAGGTAGCAGTCTATTGCTGGATGGTTCAATGAGGTAGCAGTCTATTGCTGGATGGTTCAATCAGGTAGCAGTCTAATGTTGGATGGTTCAATCAGGTAGCAGTCCATTCCTGTTGACTGGCAACTGATCAACGTAAAACCAGGAATCATACCACTGACTGATAAATGATAAAGTTAAAATCAGTCAGCTCCTGATGACTGATCAAGGTAGAATCAGGTGTAAATCTACTGGTTACTACCTAATCAAGGCAGAATTTAGTTGACAGATTGATGACTAATCATAAAAGCGGTATACCATACAACATTCTTAAAAACAACAATTGTCTGATGGTTTCTGATAATTAACAAACCTATGTAAAATTACAGGTAAAATATCTCACTGAAAAATCATGCCACTTTTCTCAATAAGAAAATAATACTAATTATGCTATTATACTAATACTGTATACACGAGGCACAAAAGTTTTCAGTCGCATTCCTTGTCAGGTGATAGTGGAACAACAAAAAAAAAAAAAAAAAAAAAAAAAACTCATTTGAATATTTCAAATTTGTCAGACAGAGAAATAATACTTGTATATATGTATTCATATGAATATGTATACGTGTGTCTGTCTGTCTGACTACACACACATGCATGAACATGTCACAAATTCTCTAAACATGTATGCATATGTCACAAATTCTCTCCTCATGCACATCTTGCTCCCATTCAAGCTGACTTCTTATCATCTCTGAAATCTCAAGAGTAACTCAAGGTAACTGGTTGGATGTACCGCAGAACTCTTTCTCCACCCAGTCCTTGCATCCCTGACCCTTCCTTATCTCCTGCGACACACAGAGACTCCCTCGCACGCACAGAACTCATTCTTCCTTCCTGGATCCCCTGCCCAGCTGTAGGGCGCCCCTGAACTGGGAGAAAACTTCAGTGAAAATCAGCGTCCCCCCAAAGACACAGGCTGTGCCTATCCAGTGGAAGAGGGTGAAGGGGTTGCGGAAGTAGACGATGGAGATGATCAGGCTGATGAACTTACGCAGTGTGGTGACCAGGGTCACCGTCAAGGAAGAGCACTCCGTTGTCAGGATGAACACCGCTCTTAGGCAGATGTATCTGGCAGTGGGTTAAAGGAATGCTCCTGGTATGGATACAATTCTGACACTGAACCGCAATAAACCTGGAAATACAGAATGTACTACATTCAATGTCATGTGTCAAAGTTAATAGGGGGCCATCTCAGAGTTAACACAACGAATGAGTCGGACAGAGAGGGGTCAAAAACAGAGGGCAAAAGAGGTGAGAGGAGGGTGGGGGAGGGAGAGGCAGAAGCAAGCACTCAAGAGAAAAGCAGAGAGACAAAGGAAATGTGAAATATGGGAGAATGGTCTGAGACAGACAGACAGACAGACATACTGACAGACGGACAGAAACAGGGAATGACAGAAAAAAAGAGACAAAAACAAACAGACCGAGGGACAGACTGATTTCCACATGGGTGTTCCGTTACCCGACTCTCATCACAGTTCGAAATGTTTTATTCCATCTTTGAAATCAATTCCATCTCTGCAGCCTAACACTGTTTTCTCAGATTACATTGTTTTTATTAATAGTCAATACAACCTCCAGTTCGTCTGACAATCCACTGGTTTTCAGTCATGAACGATCTTTCATTCTCTGGTTTATCTGGTAATCAACTGGTTTAAGTCATCAAGGATTTCTCTTTCTGGTTTCAATCATCTAGGGCAACTCTTGGTCCCATCATGAAATAACACTGGCCCATAACTCCAAACCAATGCTGCGTATGACACTGAATCAATGCACAGTGCACAGAACAAATAAGGAGACATTCTTATTTGTTCTGTGTGCTGTGTGTTGTCATTTCTCTGCTGGGCAGTTTGGTGTTGTAAGCAACATTCATTTGGATTTGGGGCATCGTTAATTATACGCTGTTTACTGTTCCCTGCCTCATTTCAGATTTCCTTTTATTTCAGTCATCTAGGATTTCTCAACATGTGGTGATTTGACTATTCGCTGGTTTCAGTCATCAACCAGCAATGAATCTAATAATCCAGTGGTTTCAGTCATCAAGGATTTTTCAATGCATAGTTAATGGCAAACCGATTGTTTCAGTCATCAAGAATTTCTCAAACTGCTGTTAATCTGACAATCCTCTGGTATCAGTCATCAAGGATTTCTCAGCCCTCTGCTAACAATTCCCTGCTTTCTGTCAGCAATCATTTCTCACACTGTAGGCTCTAGAAGTCTCAGTTTGAAGAACTCAGTTGCAAATTTCTTGATGCACCATAGTAGTTTTTTTTTTTGTGTGTGTTTTTTCAGCTGAGTGTATGTATCAAAATGCATCATTTTTTTTTTTTTCTTCTCTCTCTCTACCTCACACACACACACACACACACACACACACACACACACACACACACACACACCCTAGACACAACCAAAGACAAGAGAACACAAGGCAGGGAAACAGGAGCTGGAACCTCAAGGACATGAAATGGGTTGACACAAAACACAGCACAACGAGGCAGTACACACACATCAGCGACAGACGGGGAGGGTGTGGCCCACTTCTCACCGACACGAAACAGATCAACACAAAACACAGCATGAGACAGTGCATACAGAGGTCAAGGACACAGAGGAAACACACGCCCAGACATGCCTACCCCAAAATCTTACTATCAGGAACAGATGTTAAAATCAGGAACAAAATGAAAATTTCAAAAATTTTCAGGAACACTCAACCTTCTGAGGCGATCTTGTTTTTTTCAGGGCTGCCGCTGGGGTCCATTTTGAGTATCGTCATCATCTGTCTCACACATTCGCTTTGCAGTCTTGATGCGAGCCATATTTGATGGTCAAGCGCGCTTTTTCTGAACCTCGGCTCCGCTCGGTATGTTTTGTTGACGGATATGGCTGTGTGAGCATGCGCACAGCGTTTCAAGTCAAGCATCCTAACCGTCATCCGGTTTGTCCCTCTGTGAAAAACTGTCCACTTGTTTGATTTCATTTTCGTTTTTTTTTTTTTCGCTGGGATCATGCGATCCCTGACCTTAACGTCCAGAACAAACCTCGATTTTGATGTTTTTCCGTAACAAATATGGCTATTCTGTGACAGTAGGCATGTCCGCACGCCTCAAACCTCACAGACGTAAGATGGGTCAACACAAAACACAGCAGAATGAGGCTACAGCACACAGAGGTCTAGGATACTGTGTCCCAAACCTCACAGACATGAAACAGTTCAACACAAAACAATACAAATCATGAAGGCAGTACACAAGGATGGTCAGGAATACTGGGGCAATGACATGCCCCCAAACCTCACAGGCATGAAAACAGTCTACACAAAAACCAGCGCAATGAAGGAGCAGTGAACACAGAGGTCAAGTACACAGGGGAATGGCGTGGCCCCACTTCACAGACAGGAGATGGGTCAACACAGGGGAATGGCGTGGCCCACACTTCACAGACAGGAGACAGGTCAACACAGGGAATGGCGTGGCCCACACTTCACAGACAGGAGATGGGTCAACACAGGGGAATGGCATGGCCCACACTTCACAGACAGGAGATGGGTCAACACAGGGGAATGGCGTGGCCCACACTTCACAGACAGGAGATGGGTCAACACAGGGGAATGGCGTGGCCCACACTTCACAGACAGGAGATGGGTCAACACACAGGGGAATGGCGTGGCCCACACTTCACAGACAGGAGATGGGTCAACAGGGAAATGGCGTGGCCAACACTTCACAGACAGGAGATGGGTCAACACAGGGGAATGGCGTGGCCCACACTTCACAGACAGGAGATGGGTCAACACAGGGGAATGGCGTGGCCCACTCTTCACAGACATGAGATGGGTCAACACAGGGGAATGGGTGGCCCACACTTCACAGACAGGAGATGGGTCAACACAGGGGAATGGCGTGGCCCACTCTTCACAGACATGAGATGGGTCAACACAGGGGAATGGCGTGGCCCACACTTCACAGACAGGAGATGGGTCAACACAGAGGGGAATGGCGTGGCCAACACTTCACAGACAGGAGATGGGTCACACAGGGGAATGGCGTGGCCCACACTTCACAGACAGGAGATGGTCAACACAGGGGAATGGCGTGGCCCACACTTCACAGACAGGAGATGGGTCAACACAGAGCAGATGGAGGCAGCTCCAGCAGGAGGGCAAGGATACTGGGTGAGGGTGTTCCCAATCAGCACCAGCCAGGCCCTTGGCAGTGACAACCCCACCACCGGCACATCCACAGACACTGCAACACCACATCAACACATCACCGCATCATCTCGTCATATGGCATCACCATCATCACCACATGACCCATCATCACCACATGGCCACTTCACTACATGGGCACATCACTGTATGGCCACATCATCACCACATGGCCACTTCACTACATGGCCACATCATTGTATGGCCACAGCATCACCACATGGCCACTTCACTACATGGCCACATCACTGTATGGCCACAGCATCACCACATGGCCACTTCACTACATGGCCACATCATTGTATGGCCACAGCATCACCACATGGCCACTTCACTACATGGCCACATCATTGTATGGCCACAGCATCACCACATGGCCACTTCACTACATGGCCACAGCATCACCACATGGCCACTTCACTACATGGCCACATCATTGTATGACCACATCATCACCACATGGCCACTTCACTACATGGCCACATCATTGTATGGCCACATCATCACCACATGGCCATCTCACAACCACGTCACCACATGACACATCACCACAGGCCATGTTGCACAAGATACACTTATGTCTGCTTGTCTCCTGGAGTTCACCCACACCGGCTCTTTCTTTGATCAACTGCTGTCACACAAGTGGGTGGCTCCGCAGGTGATGTCCTGCGTCTGCCGAATTAAAGCACTACTGAATGCCACGGAAGCAACTCTGCAGCAGTGCAGTGTCAGCTTTGGTGAGTGGCCTAACGACCGTTTGATGCTAGCAGAATCTGGAGGATTGTAGCAGGACAAAACTGGATGCGGTTGTATATGGGGGAGCTATGAAAATTAAGCTTCCCTGACAGGACAGAGAAAAAGAATGTGAATCAACCCTGAAGACCTTGTGTTATGCTCTTTCCATATGTAGCCGACAAACTGACCGATGCAAATGTCTGACAGACCACCCTGGCAGCCATACTGGGGGTGTGAATGAGAGGGAAAAATCACAAAATTCCTTTCCAAGACTTCGGCCATCTTCCATAGACTTCTAGTCAGTCTCAGCTACCAGGCCGTCTTATCGACTGGATTTATCCAAATCTTAAATAAATGTTGATGGCCTATGCTCCACCGGGGGCGATGGGCATGAATGAATGATAAATAAATGTTAGCTAACCGCCCAGAGAAATGTGGACAAACGAGTCACAAGACAAAACACAATGCATTTCGACCTCTTAGGTCTTCTTCAGGTAAGATACAAATAGGACAACAAAAATTCACTTAGCTTTGATCGCCTCAGAGTTCTGTGCAAGGAATGCCTTGTTGGCTACATATGAAAGGATTCAATGCCTTCCTTGCACTGAACTCTGCAGCGATCACAGCTAGTGAATTTTCGTTGTCTTATTTGTTTGTATCTTGCCTCTCAACTACGTAGCATTATCTAGGTTGGGATACTCAAGTTGGGGCCATGTGTACATATATAAGAGTTTTTTTTTTTTTTTTTTTAAAGTCACAATAAAGCTAGGAAATGATAGAGGAATAGGGAAAACTGGTTTTGTCAAATTGATCTGAATCATAGTTCAGAAAGGCTAAGTATTTTTCCAATTTAAATCTGTAGCTTAAGATTGTTAGGAAAACATGAAGGTCTGGGTGGTTATTTTGTAGTTTACATTTGTAAACATAAGACTTAGCAAATAGCAGAATAAAGTTAAGAACTTTGTCAGTTTCCACATTTTGTTTCACTCCAAACAGAACTAACTCTTTCTCAAAAAACAGATTAGCGCAGTGCTGACATTTATCCATTAGCAGGTTTTGAAGATTTCTCCAAAACCGCTGCACAATATTACTGTTGAAAAGCATGTGTGTAATCGTCTGTTGTTCATGATCACAAAAGTTACATAATGGTGAATCAACAATTTTGCATTGAAATAGGTATTTCTGGGTTGGCAGCAATCTATGTACAAGTCACATTGGAACCATCTAAGCTGGACGTCAGCAGAAACTTTATAACTATGAAGGAATGTTTGTTTCCAATTCAGATTTACAAAAAGATTATTCCATTTATCAATAGCAGCGGGAGAGGCATTATTTTCATTTAAAGTTTTTTTTGTACATATTTGTTGCCTCTTTTAATGCAAAACCAGGCTTTTTGGTCTAAGAGTTTATACTGGTTAGTTATGACAATATTAAGTTTTTGGCAATAGTTGCGAATGGCATTCATTATGCCTTCATACAAGAGAAAGTTTGTTCTTATACCTTGAATTTAATTAAAAATTCGTGGAAGGTCATCCAAAGCCCATTTTCGTTAATCAAGCGTTTAATGAAGAAAATGCCATAATTACACCATTCCTGTACAAAAATAACTTTTTTATCTCTTAAAATTTTAATATTGTAATGAATACACTCTGACATAAAATCATGTACTGTAGCTGGACAGCACTTTGAGCACAGTTTCTTGTAGTGTTTCATCACATCATTCCAGAATGGTTTAATGACCTTTTGCATAATAACATTAGAAAATTCAGCACCAAAGTTTTTTATACTGTCCAGCTTAGGGAACATATTAATGGTAAAATTCCGCCAACCTGACTCATACATTAATCTTCTCAGCCAACTTATCTTCATAGAAGAAATAATTTTTTTTTTACATTTAACATTTTTAATCCACCTTCACAGTACTGCTTTTGAACCACAGATTTTTTTTATTTTACTTTTTTTTTTATCTGTTCCATAAGAAACTATACAATTCTTTTTCTAAAGCAACAATAAAATCCTCTGGGGGGGTCTGGTAGGTTAATCAATAAATGAACAATTTTAGAGAATGCCAAAGTTTTGATAACAGTTATTTTTCCAAAAGGAGTTATATTCTTTTTTTTCCAAAAAGCTAGGACTCTTTTATTTCAAAAAGTTTATCTTCAAACTTAATCTGTACATAATATTTGTGTTATTGGAGAATTTGATACCAAGAATTTTGAAAGCACCTGGATGCCAAACAAAATTTTTGTCCCTCATAAATCTGATTCCACAATTCTTTCTACTCCCCAACCATACTACTTGTGACTTGTCAAAATTGATTTTTAAACCTGAAATTTGTGAAATTAAGTAAGGACAGACACCGCCTCGTTAAAAGATCTTTCTGAACCGTCTAGACATAAACTAGTGTTGTCAGCAAATTGTGACAGTAATGTTTCCTTGTTAACAACTTTAATTCCTTTATATGCTCATTAAAGCGAATCATCAATGACAGGACCTCAGCACAAGTTAGGTATAGATAAGGGGATAATGGGTTCCCCTGTCTCACCCCTCTCTCAATCGGAAACCACGGGGAGTACGGGCCATTGACAGAAATACAGGTAGAAATTTGTGAATAAAATGTTCTTATCCAATTAATTAAGTCAGGTCCACATTTGAAAAATTTAAGGCAGTTATGTAAGAATGACCATGAGACACTATCAAATGCCTTCTCAAAGTCAACTAAAAAGAGCATACCTGGAATATTTCCATATCAGTGTACAATAACATGTCATACATCAACCTTATATTCTCTCCGATAAATCTGCCCTTCAAAAAACCTCTTTGACTCTCATGCATAATGTTTGGAAGAACACTTTTCAATCGATTGGCAACACTTACTTACCAGAAAGTGTTGTATAACTGTATACCATGTTACGAACAAACTGACAATTTACCAGAAGTGTTGTATAACTATATACCATATTACAAAACAAACTGACAACTTACCGGAAGTATTGTAAAACTATATACCATATTATGAACAAACTGACAACTTACCAGAAGTCTTGTATAAACTGTTCGTAATATGGTAACATTGTGAACAGTTTGTTCATAATATTACCATAATACAAACAAACTGACAACTTACCAGAGGTAGTATATGAATGTATACTATACCAAGAACAAACTGATAACTCACCAGAAGTGTTTTATAACTGTATACCATATTAAGAACAAACTGACAATTACCAGAAGTGTTTTATAACTGTATATCATACTAAGAACAAACTGACAACTTACCAAAGGGGTTGTATAACTGAATACCATATTAAGAACAAGCCAACAACCTACTAGAGGGGTTGTATAAGTGAATACCATACTAAGCACAAGCCGACAAGTTACGAGAGGGGTTGTATAACTGAAAACCATACTAGGAACAACCTGACAACTTATGAGAGGGGTTATATAACGGTATAACATACTAAGAACAAGCTGACAACTTACCAGAGGTGTTGTACAGCAGTGCCTGATGGTAGATGTCTTTGGTGAACAGGAGAAAGCCGGGCAGAGGTAACAGATGCTGCAACATCATGGTTTATCATCCAAACATCTTCATCATGGTTTATCATCCAAACATCTTCATCATGGTTTATCATCTAGACATCTTCATCATGGTTTATCATCCAAACATCTTGATCATGGTTTATCATCCAGACATTTTCATCATCATCCAGGTCTTCATCATGGTTCATCATCCAGACTTCATCTTCATCATGGTTTATCATCCAGACATCTTCATCATGGTTTATCATCCAGACATCTTCATCATGGTTTATCATCCAGACATCTTCATCATGGTTTATCATCCCAAACATCTTCATCATGGTTTATCATCCAGACATCTTCATCATGGTTTATCATCCAGACATCTTTCATCATGGTTTATCATCCAAACATCTTCATCATGGTTTATCATCCAGACATCTTCATCATGGTTTATCATCCAAACATCTTCATCATGGTTTATCATCATGGACATCTTCTTCATGGTTTATCATCCAAACATCTTCATCATGGTTTATCATCCAGACATCTTCATCATGGTTTATCATTATCTTCATCATGGTTTATCATCCAAACATCTTCATCATGGTTATCATCCAAACATCTTCATCATGGTTTATCATCCAGACATCTTCATCATGGTTCATCATCCAGACATCTTCATCATGGTTCATCATCCAGACATCTTCATCATGGTTCATCATCCAAACATCTTCATCATGGTCTTCATGAAAATCATCATCATAGTTCGCACCATCATGATGACAGTATCAACATGGTCATCATCCACATCATCTTAGAGAACCATCATACATAGCTTGATCATCACAATAAGAGTGTCACCATCATCGTGCTTATCATAATCATCACATACTAAAACTCATCTTCATCATCCAGATAATCATAGAGTCAGTATCACCACAAAATGTTGACAGCTGCACTGGATCACATCACATAGAAATGTATTGACTGAACTATATATATATATATATATATATATATATATATATATATATATATATATATATATAGTTGTCTATATAGTTGTTATATATAACTTTCTCTTCATCTGACAAACTGGTAACTTCCTCACTGGGGAATGCTAGAATTCCCAAGTCCAGGAAGATTTCTGTTGATGTTCTTTGTCACTCTGTAAGCGTACGATTCTGACCAAATTTCGGAAACTATCTTGTTTGACAATCCATGAAAATGCAGACATGCACTTTTCAATGAAAACTTGCCTCCCGCCACTTTTTGGTTTCATTTTCCCTTCAGAGCACCAATTCATCCACGGCAATGTAGGCAGGCAGTATGTGTCATTATCTTTCACAGCAGTGTGAAATCATTTTGCCAGTGTTCCTATTTGATGTGTCTATCCCTGGCTGTGGCTTTCTGATTGCAGTTTTCTCTCTCTCACACACACATGCACATGCCTGCAGCCACACACACACACACACATACATACATACACACACTCACACCCTCTCACAGATATGTACGCACACATGCAAACATATACACATACAGATGTGCCTGCACACATACACACACACATACACATATACCCTGAATAATATACCCTTGCATACACAGTCAAATATAGTATACCCATTACATAAGACACATACATACATTCTGGATAAGAAACAAACGATACAAAGAGAGTGAGAGAGAGAGAGAGAGGGGGGGGGGAGAGTGTGTGAGTGTGTGTGTGTGTGAGAAAGTGAGAGAGAGAGAGAGAGAGAGAGAGAGAGAGAGAGACACAGAGACAGATACAGAGACAGACACAGAGACAAAGAGTAGAAAGTGTGAAAAGATGCAAATACAGAATGAGGAGGGAAGAGGGAATTACACAGAGAGGAAATGCAGACAGAGAAATGACAACAGTGACTGACACAGAAGGAGAGAGAAAGAAACGGCAGACAGAGACAGTCACACAGACATACAGACAGCATACAGGCAGACAGTCAGACAGACAGGCAGACAGACAGACAGAGTCACTGACAGACACAGACAGAGAGATAAACAGAGGCAGACAATGTGACCGAGAGAGACGGAGAGAAAGAGAGAGAGGAGGGGGGGGGGGGGGGGGGGGGGGGGGGGGGGGTGTGTGTGTAAAGAAGACAGACAAACAGGCCAGGTCAGACAGAGGAGAACTGACGTTGTAGAAGAGAGCCTCTGAGGGGTGCTTGCCGAACTTGGAGTAGGTCTGTTCTTGAAAAATGCCCATTCTGGCTGCCAGCAGTAAAGACACGACCAACAGGAAGATTCCTGCACACACACCATGACACATGTGACATCACCAACAGCTACATTCCTGCACACACCATGACACATGTGACACCACCAACAGCTACATTCCTGCACACACACCATGACACATGTGACACCACCAACAGCTACATTTCCTGCACACACCATGACACATGTGACATCACCAACAGAAGATTCCTGCACACACCATGACACATGTGACATCACAACACCTACATTCCTGCACACACCATGACACATGTGACATCACCAACAGGTACATCCCTGCACACTCCATGACACATATGTCATCACCAACAGGTACATCCCTGCACACAGCAACACACGTGACATCACTAACTGGAAGATCCTTGTACACAGGCACACCACAGTTAAAGTAATGAAGCACAGAATAAGTACAATGAACATAATGCTCCTCAATTAGTGAAGAAACTGTTAGTGCTGAGTCTTCTATTTGTACCATCAAATGCACTTTGTGATGTACTCTTCAAGTTTATGGCTAGATCGGAAAAAAATAGCAGGCTCTTGGTGTGCACAGTGCTTGCGTGTGTACGTGTGTGTACATGTGTATGTGTATCCTGTTAACCCACTTGCAGAAACTATTTGTGTATTTTTTGGGAAAAAAAACACCAACCTCACAAAAATAATCACAAAAATTCAAGTATTGCTCTAAAGTATACAAAAGTATACATTTACTGAAGGAAAATGAATGGTGGTAGGGGAAAAATGAATGGAGAATATATCATTATTAGAGTGGGTGTGTAGGGGAAAGCACTGCTGATGGCATGCGTGGAACACTGGGTGAGTGGTGGGTGTGTAGGGGAAAGCACTGCTGATGGCATGCGTGGAACACTGGGTGAGTGGTGGGTGTGTAGGGGAAAGCACTGCTGATGGCATGCGTGGAACACTGGGTGAGTGGTGGGTGTGTAGGGGAAAGCACTGCTGATGGCATGTGTGGAACACTGGGTGAGTGGTGGGTGTACGTGGAATAGCACTGGTCACTGACCTAAGGCCCACACATACAGGTCATAGAATGGATCGTCAGTGTGGCTTGGCTGGGACTCCTGCACACACACACACACACACACACACACGCACACACACACACACACACGCACACACGCACACACACACACATGCACACACACACACACACACACACACACACACACACACACACACACACACACACACACACACACACACACACACACACACACACACACACACACACACACACACACACACATGCACAAACACGCACATTTTCACACACACACACACACACACACACACACACACACACACACACACATGCACAAACACGCACATTTTCATACACACACACACACACACACACACACACACACACACACACACGCACACACACACACACATACACACACACACACACGCATGTTTGCATGCACATGCATGCACGCACACACAGACACACACACAGACATACACACACACACACATACATACACACACACACACACACGCATACACACACACAATCACACATGTACACACACACACATACACAAGCATTAGTGAAAATTCATACCTCAATAGCAACAAAACCAACCCATCAATCAAGCACGAAACTGACACATTTCACCGTAACAACCAAATTTAACTTCAAATCTGATCCAGCAATTCTGAGTTCTTATTGCTCCCCTTCACTTATCCCAAGACACTCAAAATTAAACCAATCCAATACCCACCAACAAAATAAAACGGCTGTGCCTTTCGACAATCAAGACATCACTAAAATGGCAAGTACTCTTAATAATCATGGATTCCATTTAAAGTAATAGGGTCCATGTGTGTGTATTTAGTACTGGTTTCTTTAATGTCCAACAATTAAACTGAAACAAAAAAGGGATGAACAAAATTTCCAAGTGAGTGAATATGTTTCATAAGTGAAGGCAAGGGTCAGAAGGTCAAGACTGAAGGACACCAGGTAAGGTAATGTTGCTTGTAACCCAGCCGACCGCAAGGGGCCATACCAGGGCTGTTGAAGGATACCACTGGAGATACTTGAACCTCGGATCACCACACATTCCAGCATTATCTCACTCACTACATCAGAGAATCTACCTCACCTCCTCACATCAGAGAATCAATCACACCTATTCCAACATCAGAGAATATACCACCATATCTTACCACATCACAGAGACTATCCACCACACACACAGTCCCACGTCAGGAAGATCTATCAAGGCATCTTCCCATATCAGAGAATCTATTGCCACATCAGAGAATCCATACCTTACATCAGAGAATCTGCCACCACATCTCCAACATCAAAGATTCTGCCACCACATCCAAACACATCAGAGATTCTTGCACATCTCACATCAGTGAAATTCTCACATCTTCCTGTGTCAGAAAATCTATCACTACATTTAACCACATCAGAGAGTCTATCGCCGCATTCCACTTCATCAGAGAACCTGCCACCATATCTTCCCACATCATAATATCTATCACCACTTCTTACCACATCAGAGAATCTATCACCACATCTGACCACACCAGAGCTGCTTTCACCATGTGTTACCACATCAGAGGTTCTATCACATCTTACCACAAGAGATTTTATTAACACATCTTACCACATCATCGATTTTGTCACCATATCTGCCCACGTCTTAAGTTTATCGCCACACCTTACCACATCAGAGGTTTTATCACTTATCTTACCATACTGCAAGTTTTATCACCACATTTTAGCACAGTAGAGGCTTTTTCAGCACATTTTGATAAAGATGAGATCCTCCCCATCCCATCTTACCTCTTTCGAGGTTCTATCACATTTTACCAACTAGAAGTTTCTTTTGTCACATTTTATCATGTCAGACACACTCCCCATCAATGTCAAAGATCAGACTTTCAATGGACTCATTTCAGTACATCAAGGTCATATCACCATTTTCACCATACCAAAATGTCTACTGCCACATCTTGTCACATCAGCATCTCAGAGGCTCACACCACATAGTGGGCTCTAACGACCACCTCAAAGCCTCTCACCACATCTCGCCACATCATTGGCTTTGATGCCACTCACCGCATCGGAAGCTCACACCACGTCGGAAGCTCTGACCAACACATCGAAGCCTCTCATCAACACACATCACCACCACATCATCAGCTTTGATGCCACTCAGCACGTCAGAGGCTCACGCCACATAGTGGGCTCTAACTACCACCTCAAAGCCTCTCATCACCACATCTCACCACGTCATCAACATGGATATCACTCACCACATCGGAGGCAGAGGCAATGGTGCAGAGAATGATGCCCAGTGTGATCAGTATCACCGACATGTACTTGCTCTTTTTGTACCTGTACATCAACAGAAAAGAGTCTGCAGAAACTCCCTTTTTGGACCTACATGCCAACAGAAAAGAATCCACCTACACTCCTTTCACACCTACATGTACACAGAAACAGTCTATATGTAGTTCTTTTACACCTACATTGTCAACAGAAGAGTCCATTTGAACTACATGTCAACACGAGGCCGCCTGTGCCACATGTTAACAGATACAGTCAGTCTGCATTCTTTTGTACTCGCATGTCAACAGAAAATGTCTACCTGTATTTCTTGAATGCATCATGTCAACCAAACGTGTTTTATCTGTTGTTCTTTTATAACTAAATGTCAACAGGAAGAGTCCATCGGCACTTTCATATTTACATGTCAACAGAAAGAGTCCATCCATTCTTCTTTTCGAGCATCACATTAACAGAACAAGTCCATCTGCACTTTTATATTTACATGTCAACAGAAGGAGCCCCTGCCTTGGCTTAAGGCTGTGTCAGACCAATTGACATATGCCAAGGCTACATCAAAATGTTATGCTTTGCATAGTTATGCAGGGACTGTCTTCAGTCATGACAAGCTCCTAGCATAACATTATCAGTCTCCAAAATCCCTCGAAGGCAGAGTATGGCTGCCCATGTGGTGGGGTAATCAAAAATGGTCACACACATAATGTTCTCATCCATAGCTGATGCATTTGTACCACAGTGTTCAAGTACTTCGGCTGTTCGGATGATCCCTGGAGTCTTTTAGCCAGGGTACGACAACAACAGAAGGAACGCATCTGCATGCCTTTTGTATCTACCCGTTCACAGCTGAGTTGAAGGTACCCATTTACAGCTGAGCTGACAGGTACCCATTCACAGTTGAGCTAATGGGTACCCGTTCACAGCTGAGCTGACAGGTACCTGTTCACAGCCACGCTGATGGGTACCCATTCACAGCTGAGCTGACAGGTACCCGTTCACAGCCACGTTGACGGGTACCCGTTCACAGCTGAGCTGACAGGTACCCGTTCACAGCTGAGTTGACGGGTACCGTTCACAGCTGAGCTGACAGGTACCTGTTCACTGCTGAGCTGACGGGTACCCGTTCACAGCTGAGCTGACAGGTACCCATTTACAGCTGAGCTGACAGGTACCCATTTACAGCTGAGTTGACAGAGAGGGTTTTTCAAGCTGAAAAAAAAAAAAAAAAAAAAACCTGACTCCACATGTGGACTGAACACACGACTGCCTGTCCACAGGCCAATGCCCTGACCATTTTGACCATGGGCCTCTCTACACAGCTAGAAGGCACTGCTTACTGAACCAACTGACTGTTCATGTACACAGAAGATGGTCACAAAGACAACCCCTGGTGCATCTTCCAATGGAATTCAAGCTACAACCTGATCCACATAGATGTCTGGGCTGCGACAACCTCCAGATCATATTCTAATGGAGCACTCTTCTTGTTCACATCCAGCAGAATACTGTGTGGCTTAACGACAGCTTTTGACTTGAAAGGCCGAAGAGATCAATCCTTCAATCGAACTGATATACACTCTTTGGAGGTACTCCTTTAATTATTGATACAGAACCATTCTTTTTAACCTGTGACATGCCTATTTACTGCACAAACTGACAAAGAATTATGACATAAGTGTGGTGTGTGGTGTGTGGTGTGTGGTGTGTGTGTGTGTGTGTGTGTGTGTGTGTGTGTGTGTATGTGTGTGCATGAGTGTGTATGTGCATGTGTGTGTATGTGTGTGTTGTGTGTGCATGTGTGTGTGTGTGTGTGTGTGTGTGTGTGTGTGTGTGTGTGTGTGTGTGTGTGTGTGTGTGTGTGTGTGTGTGTGTGTGTATGTATGCATATGTGTGTGTACATGTGTGTGTGTGTGTGTGTGTGTGTGTGTGTGTGTGTGTGTGTGTGTGTGTGTGTGTGTGTGTGTGTGTGTGTGTGTGTGTGTGTGTGTGTGTGTGTGTGTGTGTGTGTGTGTGTGCGTGTGTGCGTGTGTGCATATGTGTGTGTGTGTGCATGTGTGTGTGTGTATGTGTGTGTGCATGTGTGTGTGTGTGTGTGTGTGTGTGTGTGTGTGTGTGTGTGTGTGTGTGTGTGTGTGTTTGGTGTGTGTACAAACATC
>JADBJO010003401.1:27500-65000 GCA_016801955.1 Conus betulinus
AATATACTTTTTCCATATGGGACCCCATATGCTCAGGACTCTGAACAAAGTGGAAGCCATACAGAAAAGACCGCTCACTTGGTTCTTAACCACAAGCGCAATAACTCTAAGAGACAAAAAGCTCTCTCTGTCTTCACTGTTCTGATTCCTAATCTGTACAGAGCCATACATAAGAAGAAGAAGAAGAAGAAGAAGAAAAAGAAGAGAAGAAAAACAAGAAGAACAAGATGAGGAAAGCAGATAAATAAATAAATAATGAGTGTGACTTCTGAGCAGATGGACATGTATATCTGAGTCAAAGTCACAAAAAAATTGATTCAAATTAAAAAAGTCACCAAAATTTGTATATCCACAATACATGTGATGCATGTGTATATAACATGTATGTATGTGTGTGTGTGTGTGTGTGTGTGTACACATGCACATGCGAGCATGCATATGCATGTGCGCATAAGTGCAGCTGCCATGCATGCATGCACATGTGTGTATGTGAATGTGTGTGCATGTATATATCTATACAAATGTATTTGTATATGTGAGAGAGACAGAGTGAAAGAGAGAGAGAGAGTGTGTGTGTGTGCGTGTGTGTGTGTGTGTGTGTGCGTGCGTGTGCGTGCGTGCGTGTGTGCGTGCATACGTGCGTGCGTGCGAGCATGCATGCATGTGTGTGTGTGTGTGTGTGAGAGAGTGAGCAAACACATGGTGCCAATTTGAGACGAAGTCACAAAAAAAATTATTTCTAAAAGTCACTCAAATTTGAGTATGCATAATACATATGGTGTGCGTGCATATGTGTATGTGCATGCATGTGTGTGTGTGCATGAGTGTAGCTTCCATGCCTGTGTGCACATGTGTGTGTGTGTGTGAATGCGTGTGTGTATACATGTGTGTGTGTGTGTGTGTGTGTGTGTGTGTGTGTGTGTGTGTGTGTGTGTGTGTGTGCATGCGCATGTGCATGTATTTGTAAATTTTAGTGTGTGTGTGTCTGTGTGTGTGTGTGTGTGTGGGGGGGGGGGGGGGGTAACCTATGGCTCACCTAATGGGAATGACTGGTCGACGTGTGAGGAAGCGCGAGGTAAAGATGAATCCGTCCAAGGCATTGAACACAAAGGCTGTGAAAGTGATGAGGTTCCCACTCTGTGGAAACTCTCTGGGGACAAGTAATATAAAATTTTAATATATGGGAAAAATTACCACAAGTAAGCAAGACACAGACAGAAAGACAGAGAGTAAAAAAGAGACAGACAGACACAGACAGACACACACACACACACACACACACACACACACACACACACACACACAGAACAAACACTGGGGGACAGACAGACAGACAGGCATACAGACAGATAAACTGACATTTGGACAGACTGAGAGACAGACACAGACACAGACAGAAAAAAAAACAGGCAGACTGGTGTGCAGAGAGAGAGAGAGAGAGAGAGAGAGAGAGAGAGAGAGAGAGAGAGAGAGAGAGAGAGAGAGAGAGAGAGAGAGAGAGAGAGAGAGATTTTCAAGTGTTAATAACTTAATTAAGGATGAGCTTAAGCCAATCCAAAGTATCACAATTTATCCTTGTCTTGCACATGTATATTATTTCCATATCACTTATACCAGTAGACAGCAATAGAGAGAGAGAGAGTGAAAAAGAGAGACAGACAGAGACAGAGAGAAACAGAGACAGTGAGAAGCAATGATTCATATAATCATAAGAGAAAACACACACACACACACACACACACACACACACACACACACACACACACACACACACACACATGCTGGCAATAACAAAGAGAGAGAGATTGAGGAAAGAAGGTAGGGAAGGAGGGGCAAGAGAGACTGAGACAGAGAGACAGAGAGAGAGAGAGAGAGAGGGAGAGAGAGAGAAGAGAATCCAGAGAGAGAAGCAATGATTCATATTGATGTAAACGTATATGCATGTGATGTACACACACACACACACACACACACACACACACACACACACACACACACATACACATACACACACACACACACACACACACACACACATGAAATAGCAACAACATGTGTAAACCTACCAATAATAAATCCCTTTGGGAAAGTATTTACAGATATATAACCGCCCAGGAATACAACTGCCATAACTTTAATTTTTTTGCATTTTTGAGAGTTTTGATGTACAATAAGAGCGGGCCAAGGGGCACAACGAGTGGACCAAGGGCCACAACGTAGCCAAGTCCAAATCACATTATTCTAAAAACAAACATGCTGTAATCAAAATACTTGTACCATAACTCAGCTCGCAGTACATCTTGTGGGGATAATGATCAGTTTTTTTTTTGTTTTTTTTTTTTTTTTTTGTCTCCTGTAAAATTTGATTTTCAGACATACGGCGGTTGTATTTCCAGGCGGCGATTTGTTATGTCCATGGTAATATGGCAAGCGTGAAAAACATGAGACTGGTTTACTCAGTTACTACAACGTGGATATCTTGATAAAACAGCGCAAAGTATGTTGACAAATCAAACACTTTTCTTAGAACTGCAATATTCTGTACCTCAATGGCATTTAGTCGCTGGATTCCAGAGAACTGGACCAGAATAACAAAGACATTTTAAAATGGTCAGTCCCGAGTATAGGAATCTGGAGATTGTAGCATATCTAGCGGAGGGGGGGCGGGGAGGGGAGACACACAGACACAGACACACACACGGGCACACACACACATACACACAAAGACAGACAGACAGACTGACAAATTGAGACAAAGAGAGACTCTGTGTGTGTGTGTGTGTGTGTGTGTGTGTGTGTGTGTGTGTGTGTGAAAAATTGATTGGTTGACTGATTGGTTGATTGATTGTTTGATTGATTCCTAAGAGTAACAAGTAAGCAAGAAGGTGCTTTTTTTTTTAAAAATCTGGCCCTTGTCCCTTAAGGGACTAGGGCATACTAACACAAGAGAGAGAGAGAGAGAGAGAGAGAGAGAGAGAGAGAGAGAGAGACAGACAGACAGACAGACAGACAGACACAGAGAGACTGTGACAGAGAGAGAGAGAGAGAGAGAGAGAGAGAGGAAATAACCTGATGAGTTCTTCCAAAAAACACGACATTGCTGCAACAGCCAACGAAGACAACACAAATTGCTATTGCTGGGTTCATTTCATGTAACGTCTGAAATCGCTTTCCGAAATACTCTACGAAATGTCACTAGGCCAATTCCTCCAATCATATGGGAGGAGTAATTAGGCCCTAGCCTATTGAACGTGTTCCTCTGATTCTGAGCTTCAGGGAAAGAGCACTCTCTCTTTCTGGTCGTCGGAAAGTAGAAGAGCGTAACCTACTTATGAGGTCGAGGACAGCCCTCATGAGGGTCAAGGCACGTACACTATCACCGAAACGCTATTATTTCGAAGACCTGTGTGGAAGATAAGATACATGTGTATATCCGGGCGACATTAGCCATGTCCTATCTAAACAGTGCCATCGACAGAGTGTACATCGGTCGATGCTGTCACGATGTAATAAACCAGGTCTGGAGTGTACACGCTGAAGCGCACTGTACTAGTTCTAGAGAACCAAGTTTTGAAGAAGACTTGAGGACGAAACGCACGATCATGGCAATGACCCACTGTGTCTCTTTGGTGAGCAGAGGTACGAGGCTGCCTGTGAGGTCAGTTTTGAGGCCCCCCAGCAGGGAGGTGCTCTGGACCCAAGTGGGAACCTTGACGAGTGAGGGTCACAAAACATGGCAGGACTGGCGAGTTTTAGGAGGCAAGGTGGGTTCAGGGCAGGCCGCTGAATTTCCATTCCTGTCCCAAGGTCGTGCGGCTTGCTGGGGCGTTGAAGTAGTATTGACATAGATCACTGTGTTCCCGCGTTCATTCTTGTTCATTCCCGTTTCTTATAGTCCGCCCCCTTCCCCCTCCTCCTGCACAGTCATCCCTACAATTCTTTCTTCAGAGCTGAAGAGAATCATTTCATGAGAGTTTGAGTAACCCTCAGGTACCTGCCTCGTCTACAGAAATTAAATAAAATAGTGAAAGAAATAGGCCAGAGAAGAAAAAAAAAATTTCAGGGGAGAAATCCTGCAGAACAATGTAAAGAAATACAAGGTCCCCAGTCTCAGCCTCCAGGCCACAGTCATGCACTCATTTCCTTCCCAGTTCATGTCCTTTGTCCTCTCCCCCACCCCCACCATGCCCTTGCATTTGATACGCACACTAATATGTATGTGCACAAAGCCAGAATGGCTCAGTCAGTAAGTGATATATATACCTAACCACCATAGTTTCTTGCCCTTCCCACTGATTTATTACTTAATCATCTGCCTAAGCACATATACACACACAGACGCGTGCGCACACACACATACACAGACGCACACGCACGCGCGCACACACACACGCATGCACACACACAGAGTCACAAAACACACACACACACAGAGACTCGCACACATAATATTCATTTGCACATACACACACACACACACATGCACAATTTTACAGATGACTTTACAGGGTACAAACACTCATACTCGCACACATTCATGCACACACACACACACACACACACACATTTAAGCTTGACATACTCGTGTGTCCATACAGTTTACACACACACTAACAGTGATTAGAAACATTTAGTACAGCTGTTATCCTTTAAATGATGGTTACAATTATCAAACATCTGTAACACATCATGTGTCTCTGAGAAACATGTATCAGTTCAGGCCCTGGCAGTGCATGTCAGGGGAAGTGTGCAGTCGGATTAGGCAACTTGCCCGGGTCAGTGTCCATGCTGACTTGCTATCAGCTGAATCCCCTCGACAGAAGGGAGGGGAACTGCAGGGTTTGGTCACAACCATGGACAGTACCACCATGTGTTCTTACATTAGATATTGATGGTTTGGTTTTGGCCATGCTTTTCAAGTTTGAAATACATGTAAGAAGAAAGTGAACATTTGCTTGTTTAATTCAAGAAGGGATTTTTTTTTTTGCTTTGTGTGTGTGATTTGTTTGTTTTTTTTTTTTTTTAATCAAACTTTTGATTTTCTCCATATGGTCAACCTTGACTGCCGACCAGGCCAACATCATACTGATGGGAAGTCCAGGGTGTGGGAAAACGACGACGGCAAGGATCCTGTCCCAGCGGTTGGGGCGAAGTGCTCTGGATGTGGATGACCATCACCTGGAACCTTACTGGGGAACAACGGTGGCCAACAAGGTTGTAACCCTGAACTGTTCATGTGATGCCACCTCCTTCTGTGTGCCAGTCTGTGTCCTTGAGATCCCTGTGATCATGGCTCTCTCTCTCTCTGTCACTCTCTCTCTCTGTCCCTGTCTCTCTCTCCCTGCAGACTCTCTTCCCCCTGTCTCTCCCCTCTCTTCTCTCTCTCTCTCTCCTCTCTCTCTCTTTCTCTCTGTCCTTCCCTGTCTCTTCTCTCTCTCTCTCCCTCTCTCTCTCTCTCTCTCTCTCTCTCTCTCTCTCTCTCTCTCTCTCTCTCTCTCAATTTCTGTCTCTCTTTGACTTTTTTTTTGTTCACACTCTGATTTCTCCCATATTGTGTTCTTTTTCCCCACCCCCTTCTCTATACCTCTTATTAGCCTTTCTCTTTTTTTTCTCTCTCCAGCACACTCCCTTCTTTCAAGATTTCCTAACCTTTGTTTTTTTTTGTGGTTTGTCTTGCTGTTATTTTTTTTTTTCCTCGAGTAACTTTTACTGTGAGATGAGTCTCAAATATTACGTCGATCAACAGAAATCAGTGCTAATAACTGAAAAATTGTGACTTAACCTTTGTTGCGGTATACTGTTACTGAGTGTTCAACTAGATGACATGAGATATACCTCCTAAATAATTTTGCCTCTGCTTTTATGTCTTATTGTCATGCACTTCACCCTCTGCTGGTTACCTTAACAGTGGTAAAGAAAAAATAGTGAGTAATAACCAACCACAAGAGTTCATGTCTCTCATTTGTAGTAAAAGCTTACAGTGTGTGAACATTTACATATGACATTTTAGTTACTGTCTTATCAATTCTGTTCAACTTGCCATCCTTTCCTTGGTTCAGCTGAGAATGGTGGGTGATGCGGCCTTCGTTGAGGAGGAGGGAAAAGCCGTGCTCACTTCATCCTCCCCAGAGGGCGCTATCGTCTCTCTGACAGGCTCCAACCCTCTACACGCGCGATCCATGCAGAAGATGGCCCAGTCAGGCGTGGTGGTCTTTCTGGACGTCAGCCGCAACGCCATCCTGCGACGGCTGAACGTCATGAAGGTGGACCGCATCGTTGGCCAGACCTCAGGTGCCACCTTAGCCCAGATTCTGGATTATAGGCAGGAATTCTATGAACGCTGGTACGATGTGCGGGTCATCGTCGAGGACAGAGAATCTCCGGAAAGTATAGCTGAAAAGGTGAGTGGTGGCTCTGTGCAAGTCTCATTTAATAAAGCGTTTATTAATGTTGGCAGCTAGCTGTTCTGTGAACTTGTGGACATGTGTGTGTGTGTGTGTGTGTGTGTGTGTGTGTGTGTGTGTGTGTGCATGTGTGTGTGTGTGTTTTCTTTTAACCCTTTCATCGCCTCCTTAGCCACATTGCTACATACAGTCAGAATGCCACAGGTGCTGCTCGGCACTATGAGTATGCTGTGATTCTGGGAATTGGTTGTCTGTGTATGTTCTTCTTACATTTTCATTCATACTAGAATAGCACTTTGAATAAATTTTGTTGTGTCATATGTAACAGTGTGCATAAATGATAGCAACTGGTTTGATGTTTCGAATTATCACCCCTGTGAGTCTAATACCCCTCAGTGGCTCTGCTTCAAGGTGGTGTCCAGCTGTTTGCTGCTCAGGACAGCTGGAAGTGAAAAGGTTGAGGAAAACGTCTGAGGTGATGGCTGGTAAATTTAGATCCGATGCTCTCTTTCTTTTTTTTTTTTTTTTTTTTTTTTTTTTTTTTTTTTGCTGTCCCAACCTCTGTGCTACCTCAGATGCAGTGCACCCAGGCCGCTCAATTCCGACACCCCGTCCACAGCCACAGCTCGGTCGGCACCGCCACAGCCCCGGCACCAGCAATCCACAGGGAGCAGTCAATGCCAAGTCATCAAGAGGCATCCCACTGAAAGAGACACTGCGCTGCTGCCGGGTCACTTCAGTGGTGTTCAGTGGCACCTGTCCTGATCTAACATACGCAGGACACCACCTACTAAGCCCTCTACTGATGACAATAATTGCTTAGTCGCGGAGCCGGGGGTGAGTGAGCTCTCCCTTCAGAGGGCACCACAACGTCCGTCCAACGACGGCCGCCATGGGCTCGCCAATACCGGTGACCCTGACGGAACCAAACCAAGGCCACAGACGTGGAGAAGACATCGAAACTGAGGTCACCATGAGAGCAGGGCATGAACGGCCACAGAATTGAGAGACTTTTTTTTAAATGCTGATTGATGAGAATGAGGATGATTAATGATGATGCTACAGATTTCTATTTCGGTCTGTGACTACATGACGGGGGCTGTACTCTATGCTTCCTTTCATTTCTTTAATGTATCTCGGTGTCAACCAGGGCCCGAGAGATGCAGGCACCTGCAGTGTTGGTCAGGATATTTGAGCAATACTCTCAGAAACGCATCCATTAACTCATTTGGGATGGTCAGTTCTGTCCCTTGTTTTTCCCTTATGGACAGGCCATTTGTTATGGTTAGTAAAAAAAAAAAAATCACCAAAAATACAAAATCAAAGATAACTCAATGAAATTTTCAGAAAGTGGTATTCATAAACTGTGTTAGTAGAATACAAAAGAATAGACTTCCCACTTCATATGATTTCTTGTTCTTGAGGATGAAAAAATGTCCAGTTTTTTTCAGGTGCATCACAACACTCTTGCACAGTCAGTGGGTCCATGACTTCACATTCAGCAGAAAATGTCAGTAAATACACTAAATGGGTGAAAAAAAAGGTAGATACACTCTAGGAAATAAATAAGATATATGAATCACATGCCTACTATGCACTAACTAACTTGGAATAATGCAAAAATGGGGGCGTGGCACTCAGCTGACACACAAAGGCCAGAAGTACCAGAAAAAGGAGGCATTCGGGGGAAAAAAAAAACTTGAATCTTCATGCCAGTTGTGTAAAGGGAAAGCAAATGAACTCTTGCTCACTCAAATCCCCAGTCTTGCGCTGCACTTCAGCGCACCTCGCTCGCGTGGTGAAGTGGCCCACCCTCACCTTCATCATCACTGAGCTCCACAGACAAGTCAGTGTCAATTTCCTCTTCTCCTCGAAATTCTTCACTGGAATCACTTTCATCAGCTTCGTCATCCTCTTCTTCATGTCTTAACCTTCCGTTTGTAGCATTTTCAATAACTTCAGGAATGCTAAAACGTTGCCGACGGGCTCGACTTTGCTCCGACACATTTGCAGACGAACTGGATGGAGACACCATGTCTCCATGCAGATTAGTAAGTCATGTGGTGTGGTCTGGTCAATCAGCCACTGAGGCAAAAAGGGTGGTGGGGTGCTGTGAAACCACTACACAGGTGAACAAAGGAATGCTGACAAAACTATTTATAGCTTGTTGCGGTGTACTGATCACGCTGCCACCGCATGAAAAACGGTCAAAGCCGAAACCTTGATAGTGTTCATTTGTACGGAAGCGTGATGTCATTTGGAAACACTATAGCGTCTGTTCGTGACAAGAGAGTTAAGTGATGAAACTTGACTTTGTGTAGTCCCAGTCTTTCCAACTGAGTCTGCAGCAAACTCAACTCTAGGTAGGAGCCGATCGGGGGCAGAAAAAAAAACCCACACTGATGGGATTTGAACCCACAACCTCCCAGCCAGGAGTCCGCAACGCTAACCACTTTGCCACGGCAGCTGGTCCAGTGCTCTCTTTATGGGTGGCACCCTGCATATATATGTTATATCTGATCAAAAGAGGTTTCACTGGACACCACAGAAGTAACACATGGTAACAGTGCAGTGTCTCCACTGGTTGGTTTTCTCATGTCGACAAATTTGAGACAGTGCCAGTCAGCTGGTCAGTGACTTAATGGGCTTTGCTTGTTTGTTTTCAGGTTCTTTTTTGTTTTCTTTTTTTGTTTTGGTTTTTTTTTTTGTGATAAAGAAAACTGGTGATGGCTGCTTAGTTTAGATCCAGTTGTAAGTGGGTAGTGGGCTTAGCAGGTGGTGACAGAGGCACCACTGGAAACAAACTGATGGAAGGTTTGCTGATCCAGGAAATGGAAGTCTTAGGTATTGTGACTTTACAGTAACAGTGTTTCTGTGATCTGTATGAGTATGTTATTTCAAACAACCTTTGCACACAGGAAATGGTCATGCAATTTATGTCAGTGTATGCATGCATAGTGTGTGTGTGTGTGTGTGTGTGTGTGTGTGTGTGTGTGTGTGTGTGTGTGTAGAGAGAGAGAGAGAGAGAGAGAGAGAGAGGTGGGGGAAAGTATGTGCAATTGGGAGGGGGGGGGGGGGGGGGGGGGGGGGGGGGGGTGTATGAGGGGGTTGTGTCAGGGTGTTGTACATATATATACATATATGTGTGCGTTTTTATGTGTGTGTGTGCATACAAGCAGTACACCTGGAGGAAACTGGCACTGTCACAGACAGATTCCATAGGTTGCAGAAGCAGTGGAACATTTCACTAACGACGAAGGCTTCGTATCGTCACGGGGAGGTGCTGACGACATCCCTCGCAGTTACGTCTCCTTCCTGGAAGCCGTGCTGCAGGGCCTGGCACCAGACGGCGGACTGTATGTCAAGAGCAGGCACCAGCCACGCTTCACCCTCGGGCAGCTGCAGCGTCTGGTCGACCTGGACTTCAGGGAGCGGTCTCTTAGGGTGCTAGAAAAGTGGATCCATCCTTTTGACCTGAGACCTCAGGAGATCCGAACATTCTTGTACAAGTCGTACAAAGCGAACCTCTTCACCTCCCCACAAGTGGCGCCGATTAAGAAGCTGGTGAACAACCACTACACTCTGGAGCTGTTTCATGGACCTACAGCTTCCTTCAAAGATGCTGCTCTCAGCTGATGCCCAGGTTCTTTGTGAAAGCAATGGACACCTGCAGCGACGTCTCAAAGTAAGATTTTCTGCAGTGTGTTAAGGTTAGGTTACAAGAGAGACAACGTTGCATACACATTTTGTAATAAAGCTGCCGTACAGAAACCAAGTTTGGTCAGAAATATGAATATTATGTTATGTGCTGATCTATAACTCAGTTTGCTGGCTGGAACACTGTTTTGTTTATGGAATCAGATCCCAGCAAGGAGCTGTCAGTTCATATGAAGATAAGAGGAGAGTCGCCAGAATTGAGTTTTGGGTTGGAGCCCACATGCAGTGGGCATGCAAATCGACTGTTTGGGAGTGGGGACATTCTTAACTAACAAAATTAATAGAAGGATGAACTAGGAGGGAGTGGGGAAGGGGGGTATGTGTGTGCCGTGTTTGTTGAAGTATAGTTTCTTTGTGTTTTTTTTGTGTGTAAGTGATATGATAATGATAATGAATACTTATATAGCGCCTATTCTCGGCTAGACGCCAAGCTCTAAGCGCTTTACAATCAACACTCGTTTACACAACGGGCTGCCTACCTGGGTAGTGCCGACTGAAGAGCTGCCAGCTGGTGCTTCATTCAGTCGTTTCCCGTGTCATCCAGTCAGTATCGTTCAATATCGATCACTCATTTTCCTTACTTCCTTCATTCTTTCCATTTTTCACTCAGGGTGCATGCTATGTGTAACGTGTCATCCATACCAACGGCCAAACTGGCCTACTCTTCCGAATGTTGGTGATGGGATTTTACGTGTGTGCAAGATGTTATGCATGCGTTCACACACGGAACCTCGGTTTATAGTCTCATTCGAAGGACTGTATGGGAAATGGAGTCAGAACCAATGTTAACTTCGAGGGAAAAATCCCCCTGTACCGAACGCCCCGGCGGAGGTTCGAACCCGCAACCCCAGGATCACCAAGATTGCGAGTCAGGCGCTCTACCAACTGAGCTATTCCGGTAAGTATGTCATTGTGGTGTGTATGTATGTGTAGGTATGTTACTGTGATGTTTATGTGGGTATGTCATTGTGATGTGTTTGTGTAGATATGATACTGTGGTATGTTTATGTAGGTGTTTTCGTTGTGGTGTATTTGTGTAGATATATCATTGTGATGTGTTGGTGTGGATATATCATGGTGTGTTTGTGTAGGTATGTCATTGTGGTGTGTTAGTGTATGTATGTCATTTGTGGTGTGTTTAGAACAAGAACAAGACCATCAATTACAGCAATTAAGTGCATGCGCACTAATGCGTGCACACACACACACATACACATAACAATAACAACAACTAATTGTCCTTACGTTCCTAAGTCATTTTCTGAACATTCACGCACAAAGTCACAACACACGCGCACTGACACATGCACACACACACGCACGCACGCACGCACGCATGCGCGCGCGCACACGCACACACATACACACAGACACACACATGCACGCGTGCGCGCACACTCTTACACACACACACACATATGAACGTGTGTGCGTACATTTGCTTGCTCTTACCCACACATATACACGTGTGCCTGTGCACATCCACACCGACACGCGCGCACACACACGCATATACATAAGTGCACAAATGCACATGCACACGCATATGCGCACATGCCCACATACAAAGACACACACATACACACAGATATGTACACATATAGCTATTATGCAGATATGTGTGCTCACACAAACCCACAAATTACACACACACACACACGTACACACACACACACACACTCACACACACACACACACACACACACACACACACAGATGCACACGCACTTCTGCACATGCGCGCACACACACACACACACACACACACACACACACACACACACACACATATACACACACACGTACACACACACGCACACACACACACATGCACACACACATGTGTGCACACACACACACACACACACACACATACACATGCCTGTGCGCGCGCGCGCACACACACACACATACACACACGCACACACATGGGCCCATGCCCACACATCATACACACACGTGTACATCCACTACAAAAAAAAAAAACAAACAAACAAAACAGAAACTAAAAAAAAAAAAAAAAAAAAAAAACACCAACAACAACAAAAGAATGGTAGGTAGGTATTCAAGGTCTGACCAGCATGTTGGGCTGATGCGTAGGTCAGACATCTGCTGAGTCGTAGCCACGAGACCCTTTTCTTCAATTGTCTCATCTTTGTTGTTAACCCATCTATCCATCAGCTTCAAATCATACGTAGCATGGTCTCAAAACTTACCAGATGTGGTGTAGCGTATATGGACTAGTCCACACGCAGTGACACCTCCTTGATGAAACTGAAACTGAAACTGGTGTGTTAGTGTGCGTATATCATTGTGGAGTGTTTGTATAGCTATGTCACTGTGATCTTTTTGTATAGGTATGTCACTGTGGCAAGTTTGTACAGGCATGTCACTGTGGTGTTTGTGTAGGCATGTCACTGTGGAGTGTTTGCGTCTACAGGTGTGTCATTAAGATGTGTTTGTGTAGGCATGTCACTGTGGAGTGTTTGTGTAGGCATGTCCCTGTGGGTGTGTTTGTGTAGGCATGTCACTGTGGTGTGTTTGTGTAGGCATGTCCCTGTGGTGTGTTTGTGTAGGCATGTCACTGTGGTGTGTTTGTGTAGGCATGTCCCTGTGGTGTGTTTGTGTAGGCATGTCCCTGTGGTGTGTTTGTGTAGGCATGTCACTGGTGTGTTTGTGTAGGTATCTCATTGTGGTGGCCACCTCAGGGGACACAGGTGGTGCAGTCTTAGATGGCTTCAGTCGCCATGCAGGTCAGTTTCCTTTTTGTTTTGTGTCCTGAAGGTTGGGCTGTAGCATGTCTGTTTGGTAATAATAGGAATTCTCATCTAATTGATCATTTGTTCTGAGCGTTCTCATGAACTCCTTGCTTCATTTTCTTATGTTACCTTGAAATTTATAAAGCTGTATGTATGTATGTATGCATGTTGATGAATATGCTTTTAAAGTCTGTATAATATGGATGCAGGTAAATAAGGTGACAGTAACAAAATTGTTGTATGCACTGTTGAAGACCCATCTGGAGTCATTCAAAAGCTGTGCTAAAATATATTATGTGGACATGGCAATAGTCATTTTTTTTTTTTAAACATGTTTATTACTGTATTGTGATTCATTAGGTAGAAATGGTTTACCTATGTAATCCAAAGTATGGTGGCTGTATAACCTTAAAGCTGAAAGACCACACAAATGTTAGAGAGAGAGAAGAAGAACATCCTTTGATGACAGAGAGGGCAGCTAGCATTTCCAGCATGATTCTTCTGTGGTACTGAGCACTTGGGACTGAGGCAGAACAGAGACCATGAAGATCAGGGCACTGCTGTCAGTATGAGTTGACCAAATGGGTACATGAGGCATTGCTATCAGTATGGAGAAAGCAAAATGAGAACTGAAGGCACTGTATTCAGTATTGGTAGACCAGAATGGGAACGCAAGGCGCTGCTGTCAGTATGAGTAGAGAAGACTCAAAACACAGGGCACTGTTATCAGAATTGGAACACAGGGCACTGTTATCAGAATTGGAACACAGGGCACTGCTGTCAGAATTGGAACACAGGGCACTGCTGTCAGAATTGGACCACAGGGCTCTGCTGTCAGAATTGGAACACAGGGCACTGTTATCAGAATTAGAACACAGGGCACTTATCAGAATTGGAACACAGGGCACTGCTATCAAAATTGGAACACAGGGCACTGCTATCAGAATTGGAACACAGGGCACTATTATCAGAATTGGAACACAGGGCTCAGCTGTCAGAATTGGAACACAGGGCATTATTATCAGAATGGGAACACAGGGCTCTGCTGTCAGAATTGGAACACAGGGCATTATTATCAGAATGGGAACACAGGCTCTGCTGTCAGAATTGGAACACAGGGCATTATTATATCAGAATGGGAACACAGGGCTCTGCTGTCAGAATTGAAACACAGGACACTGCTGTCAGAATTGGAACACAGTTCCAGGCAATACAGTTTGTGGAGTTGGAGGGATTGTGAGGAGGAGGGGAGGAGGCCTAATGTACAGGATGGTTTTGTGCGTGTGAAGACTGCAGGAATCTTTCCTCTCATGTCACGTGGCATTTGCATGTGTGTGGCATCCCTGAGAAAGCTTTCCAGAAATGCACAGTCCACCAGCTTCTCTCCCACCCTCACAGCTCCTTGGTGCCATTTTGTGTGTGTGTGTGTGTGTGTGTGTGTGTGTGTTTGTGTGTGTGTGTGTGTGTTTGTGTGTGTGTGCGCACAGAATATGTGGAGGAAGACTAGCTAGTCAGAAAAGTCCTTAACATTCAGATGACTTTACATCTTCATGAAACTGAATAAGTCTTCGACAGACACGATACAAGTCTTGTTGTCTGTACAGAAGGGTGGCAGGTGGGGGAGGGGGGAGTTGTGGGTCGGGATGTTGGTGTTGTACTCATATATGATGAAAATCATGATGCTGTCTTTACAGAAGATTCATAGGTAAGGGTGTTGGTGTTGTATCCAGGCATGATGAAAGTCTTGATGTCTGTACTGAAGGGTGGTGGATGGGGTTGTTGGTGTCATACCCATATGACGAAAGTCTTGATGTCTGTGCTGAAGGGTGGTGGGTGGGGGTTGTTGGTGTCGTACCCATATGATAAAATCTTGGTGCTGTCTTTGCAGAAGATTCATGGGTAGGGGTGTTGGTGTTGTATCCAGGTATGATGAAAGTCGATGCTATCTGTGCATCTATTCGTGGCTAGGGTGTTGGTCTTGCATCCTGCTACGATGAAAGTCTTGATGTCTGTGCTGAAGGATGGTGGGTGGGGGTTGGTGGCGTACGTACCTGTATGGTGAAAGTCTTGATTGACATCTGTGCAGAGGGATTGTGGGTAGGCTTGATGTGTCTATGTGTGGAGAGGGATGGCGGGTAAGGGTATTGGTGTTGTACCCCGATGTGACGAAAGTTGTGATGTGTGTTTGTGCAGAGGGATCACGGGTGGGGGGTTGTTGGTGTTGTACCCCCTTCAGGGTATCAGCAAGATCCAGCACCATCAGATGACAACCATGGGCGGCAGCAACATCAAAGTCATCGGTAAGATGTCAGGGCCATCAGTCAGAGAGATTCAACGTCAGGGACATTGCGAAGGTTCTGCACATTCCTGAACTCCTTCTGAATGATTTTTCAAGGATTAAAGTGAAATCAGGCGTTGCAACTCCTTATTGTGAAGCTGTGCTGAACACCATAGGTCATTATCAGCATCGTCCCTTCATCAGACCATGATGGGGCACTGCCATTGGACACTTTTGTTGTCAGGGGTCTCAGTCAGCCCTCAGTCCTATGCCACAGGGTAGTGGTGTTGTCGCCAGTCCAGTCCTGTATGTCGCCTCCCCAGGACATCATTGGTCTGCCTAGGGAACATCCAGTCCTCACTACACTGTAGGCTTGTTCAGGGCATGGAGTCCGAGTGAGGTGCTCATGCCGTACCAGGCAAGCCTCCTGCATGTGATCCCTGCACCAAGGCCACAGGGTCATACAGGGGACATGGTCAGTGTGTTGGCCAGCACTTCACTGATCAAGGCCTCCTGCATGTGATCCCTGCACCAAGGCCACAGGGTCATACAGGGGACATGGTCAGTTTGTTGGCCAGCACTGGGCTGACCTAGATCCTCCCTGTGGTCACTGCAGCAGGTGTGGAGAGATCATCTGGATCAGATGATTTTTTGTTTCCCGTGAGGAGTACAAGCGTGCCTTGCCAGCATCGTCTTATCAACATGTACGTAGTTTGCTGTTCAAAACCATTGTTATTTGTGGTTCATGAAGGTACTTGAGGCTATTCAACCTTTAGGAAATGCGTGCGTATGTTTGTGTGTGTGTGTGTGTGTGTGTGTGTGTGTGTGTGTGTGTGTGTGTGTATGCACGCGTGTATATGTATCTGTGTATATGTCTGTTTCATTTGTGTGTATGTATGCATGTGCATGTGTGTGTCTGTGTGTGTGTGTGTTCGTGTGTGTGTGTGTGTGTGTGTGTGTGTCTGTGGTATGTGTGTGTGACTGTGTGTGGTGTTGGTTGTTTATGGTGAGTGTGTGTGGTGTGTGTGTGTTTTGTGTGTGTGTGTGTGTGTGTGTGTGTGTGTGTGTGTGTGTGTGTGTGTGTGTTTCTGTGGTATATGTGTGTGAGACTGTGTGTGGTGTTGGTGTTTTGGTGTGTGTGTGTGTGTGTGTGTGTGTGTTCGTGTGTGTGTGTGTGTGTGTGTGTGTGTGTGTGTTCGTGTGTGTGTGTGTTCATCAGCTATGTTCATTTTGTGTCTATGTACAGGTGTGGATGGGGATTTTGACTACTGCCAGACGGTGATCAAACAGGTGTTCAGTGACCTTGAGTTTGCCACCTGGATGAAAGACCGACCTGGACTGCAGGATGAGGTTCAAATGCAGTGTCTGACTCATACAGAACTCTCTCGCATGTTCACACATGTGCGCACTTGACACATGCACATGCCCACACGCACACACACACACACTAGACGCACATGCATATGTAGACATACACACACACACACACACACACACACACACACACACACACACACACACACACTCACTCTCTGATACATTCATACACACACACAGACTCATACGCACATACAAACGCGCACACACACACACACACACACACACACACACACACACACACACACACACACACACACACACACACACACACACACACACACACACACACATATGCACACACACACACACTCACTCACTCTCTGATACATTCATACACACACACACACACATACATGCTCACACTTATATACACACACAGCAGAGCGGCCCAGTGCTATGGTTTCGTTATAGCATGACATGATTGCATAACGATACAATGCTGCTACACTCGGTGACAAAATGCTGCACACAAAATCAAAAATGGTAACAGGAAAAGTAAATCCTCTCATCACAGAGTTATCAGGCCTGATACCAACACAGTGTAGTGCTTAGATTGTAGACTGACTTACTGAAAAAAAAAAAAAACTGGCCAAGTTCTGTGAGGAGAGAAGGGAAAAAAAAACAGAAAAAATACTGAAATGATCATGAATTTGCTGTTGTCTGTGGTTGTCATGGGGGATGAGTGGGATATATCTGTTGTCATGGTGATTGTTGTTGTCATGGGGGTGAGTGGTGGTGTCAGTTGTCATGGTGATGATGTAAAGTGGTGATGTCTGTTGTCATGGTGATAATGTAGAGTAGTGATGTCTGTTGTGTGTCATGGTGATGATGTAGAGTGGTGGTGCCCATTGTTGTTATGGTGATGATCTCAAGTGGTGGTGGCTGGTGTTGTCATGGTGATGATGTAGAACCATGATGTCTGTTGTTGTCATGGTGATGATGTAGAGAGGTCATATCTATTGTTGTCATGGTGATGATGTGGAACCACGATGTCTGTTGTTGTCATGGTGATGGTGTAGAGTGGTGATATCCATTGTTGTCATGGTGATGATGTAGAGTGGTGATGTCTGTTGTTGTCATGGTGATGGTGTAGAGTGGTGATATCCATTGTTGTTATGGTGATGATGTGGAGTGGGGATGTCTACAGTTGTCATGATGTAGATAGGTGATGTCTGTTGTTGTCATGGTGATGATATAGAGTGGTGATGTCAGTTGTCACGGTGATGATGTAGAGCCATGATGTCTGTTGTTGCCATGGGTGATGACGTGGAGTGGTGGTGTTCCAGCGCGGCCAACTCCATCAACTGGGGGCGGCTCCTGCCCCAGGTGCTGTGTACCACATCTCTGGGTACCTGGAGATGGCCCGCATGGGTCACATCAAAATGGGCGACCAGGTCGACTGGTGCGTGCCCACAGGAAACTTCGGCAACATTCTCAGCGCATACTATGCAAAGGTAAGCTGTGGCACAGGCAGCAGCATCCCAAGGTAAGCTATGGCACAGGCAGTATGCAAAGGTAAGCTATGGCACAGGCAGCATGCCAAGGTAAGCTATGGCACAGGCAGTATGCGAAGGTAAGCTATGGCACAGGCAGTATGCCAAGGTAAAGCTATGGCACAGGCAGCTTGCTAGGGTAAACCGTGGCACAGGCAGTATGCAAAGGTGAGCTATGGCACAGTCAGTATGCAAAGGTAAGCTATGGCACAGCCAGCATGCAAAGGTAAGCCATGGCACAGGCAGTATGCAAAGGTAAGCTATGGCACAGGCAGTATGCAAAGGTGAGCTATGGCACAGGCAACTTGCTAGGGTAAACCATGGCACAGGCAGTATGCAAAGGTGAGCTATGGCACAGGCAGTATGCAAAAGTAAGCTATGGCACAGGCAGCATGCAAAGGAAAGCCATGGCACAGGCAGCATGCAAAGGTAAGCTATGGCACAGGCAGTATGCGAAGGTAAACTATGGCACAGGCAGCATGCAAAGGTAAGCTATGGCACAGGCAGTATGCAAGGGTAAGCCATGGCACAGGCAGCATGCAAAGTAAGCTATGGCACAGGCAGTATGCAAAGGTAAGCCATGGCACAGGCAGCATGCAAAGTAAGCTATGGCACAGGCAGCATGCAAAGTAAGCTATGGCACAGGCAGTATGCAAAGATAAGCTGTGGCACAGGTAGCTTGCCAAGGTAAAGTATGGCACAGGCAGCTGCCAAGGTAAGGTATGCCGCAAAGATAAGGCAGTATTCAAAGATAAGCACAGCACAGCACAGACAATATGCATGGATAGGACTAGACTCTGGCAACATAAAGGGGGGGTGTGTGTGTGTGTGTGTGTGTGTGTGTGTGTGTGTGCAGGTGCACGTGTGTGTGTGTGTGTGTGTGTGTGTGTGTGTGTGTGTGTGTGCGCACACACTGATAGTGGACTGTTGGATTGCTCACCGCCCAATGTTCCTTCCTAGGAGATGGGAATCCCGGTCCGTCGTCTGATCTGCGCCTCCAACACCAACCATGTGCTGACTGTCTTCATCACCAAGGGCGTGTACGTGCTGTCCGGCAAGACAGTCCAGCGCACAGCCTCCCCCTCCATCGACATCCTGCGCTCGTCCAACCTGGAGCGTCTCATCTTCCACCTGTCCGGGGAGAACCCCGCCACGGTCAGGGACTTCTACGCCCGGCTGCACCGGGAAGGGGTGGCAGCTGCTCCCCAAAACGGGGGTGTCGTGTGGTGGTGGCATAGCATGTTCTGGGGTGTAGTGTCGTGACTCTTTTGGTGTTGTATGTTGGTGATGGCTTTGTGCTGTATTTTCAGTGTGTTTCATTACTCTGTGTGTGTCTTCTGTGATACCGTTTATTACGATGGAATACATGGATTGGTACTATTTTTAATTTACATGTAAAATGTATGATACGGCTGTAAGTTGTTATTCTTTACTCACATATCTTGTTCCAAAGACTTGCAAACTGCATTGTGTGCTAGGTAAATAGGGAACACCAAACAACACTGGTTTTTGGACTGGTGCGCTTGAACTGCTTCACTGTGAGAGTGAAAAAGTACCTTTCTCCTGTGCTTACCTGTATGTGGTGTGCAGGTGTGGGCGTCAGTGCAGCAGCAGTTCCTGGCCGCCTACGCCACAGAGGAGGACTGCGAGGACATTGCCCTCAGCACCTTCAGGGCCACAGGTGAGCGAGTCCGCCATTTCCTGATTGTCTTTGTGGATTTTTAGCCTCCACTGATTCCACAGTAGTAGTGCTGATATTGTACATCAGTGGAGACGGATGAGCATGACAGTCAGCACAAACTGTAGACTCCACAGTTTGTACTGAAATGGAGGCCACTCAGGTCTGTTTTTCTGTGGCTTTCTGTTGACTTTGGCTTGGTTTGTTTTTTGTCCCCTCCTGTTTTTCAAGAAGTCAGCTTACCATCTTCCAAAGCTCTTGACTGCTTTTTTTGTCAGTGTTGAACAGGCTGAAATTTGATATGGAGCAGGTAGTTGACTTTACAGGCTGAATTTCGGTGAGGTCACGATGTGACTGTGCCCATGGTGTCATTGTAAGCTGTTGATGTTTTTGGCATGGACCTAGGTTGTAAGTTGATGTTTTTGGCATAGTCCTAGGTTGTAAGTTGTTGATGTTTTTGGCATGGACCTAGGTTGACCGTGTTCATAATTTCATTGTATGCTGACAGTGTTTCTGACATGGATATAGTGTGACTGTGCCTATAGTGTCATTGTAAGTTGTTGATGTTTTTGGCATAGACCTAGGTTGACTGTATTCATAATTTCATTGTACGCTGACAGTGTTTCTGACATGGATAAAGTGTGACTGTGCCTATAGTGTCATTGTAAGTTGTTGATGTTTTTGGCATAGACCTAGCTTGTAAGTTGTTGATGTTTTTGGCATGGACCTAAGTTGACTGTGTTCATAATTTCATTGTACGCTGACAGTGTTTCTGACATAGGATATAGTGTGACTGTGTGCACGGTGCATTGTAAGCTGTCAGAGTTTTTGGAGTGGACATGTTGTGACTGTGTTTACAGTGTCGTTGTAAGTTGTGAATGTTTATGGCATGGACTTAGTGTGACCATGTTTACAGTGTCATTGTAAGCTGTAAGTGTTTACGGCATGGACATAGTGTGACTGTGTTTACAATGTCATTGTAAATGTAAGCTGTGAGTGTTTATGGCATGGACGTAGTGTGACTGTGTTTACCGCATCATTGTAAGCTGTGAGTGTTTATGGCATGGATGTAGTGTGACTGTGTTTACAGCATCATTGTAAGCTGTGTGTTTATGGCATGGATGTAGTGTGACTGTGTTTATAGCGTCATTGTAAGCTGTGTGTGTTTATGGCATGGACTTAGTGTGTAACTGTGTTTACAGTGTCATTGTAAGCTGTGAGTGTCTATGGCTTGGACATAGTGTGACTGTGTTTACAGCGTCATTGTAAGCTGTGAGTGTTCATGGCTTGGACATAGTGTGACTGTGTTTACATTACAGCGTCATTGTAAGCTGTGAGCGTTTATGGCTTGGACATAGTGTGACTGTGTTTACAGCGTCATTGTAAGCTGTGAGCGTTTATGGCTTGGACATAGTGTGACTGTGTTTACAGCATCATCGTAAGCTGTGAATGTTTATGGCTTGGACATAGTGTGACTGTGTTTACAGCTCCATTGTAAGCTGTGAGTGTCTATGTTTTTACAGTGTCATTGTGAGCTGTAGGTGTTTTGGGCATGGACATAGTGTGACTGTGTCCACAGCGTCATTGTATGCTGTGAGTGTTTCTGTCCCCAGTGTCTTTGTTGGGCTGTGAGTGTGTCTTACTGGTCCACAGTGTCTTTGTTGGGCTGTGAGTGTGTCTTACTGGTCCACAGTGTCTTTGTTGGGCTGTGAGTGTGTCTTACTGGTCCACAGTGTCTTTGTTGGGGCTGTGAGTGTGTCTTACTGGTCCACAGTGTCTTTGTTTGGGCTGTGAGTGTGTCTTACTGGTCCACAGTGTCTTTGTTGGGCTGTGAGTGTGTCTTACTGGTCCACAGTGTCTTTGTTGGGCTGTGAGTGTGTCTTACTGGTCCACAGTGTCTTTGTTGGGCTCTGAGTGTGTCTTACTGGGCATAGGTCATTCAAAGCTCTTGGGATGCAAATGACGTTATGGTCAGGCCACAGGAGTTATGTCCCTTTCTCAGAAACTTGTTTCTTGTTATTTTGTGTCTGCCAGTGTGATTCTGTCTCTGCGTGTGTGTGTGTGTGTGTGTGTGTGCGCGCGCGTGTGTGTGTGTGTGTGTGTGTGTGTGTGTGTGTGTGTGTGTGCATTCAGTTATAAGATTTTTACCATCTTATAAACTGCCTGTGCACACATAATTTCCTAAATAAAGAGCTATATGTGTGTGCAGTTGTTCTCAAACACGCTTATATTCAAGTCAGTATATGTATACATTTCCATGCATTCACAAATATATGCACACATTTATGCATGTGCATTTACACACATGCATGCGCACGCACGCACACACACACACACACACACACACACACACACACACACACACACACACACACACACACACACACACACACACCTTTGCAGTATGCTTTCGGTGTTGATTTGCCCTGTCCCAAGTTCTCTCCCTGCCCTTGACTGGTGCAGGTTACATGATGGACCCTCACACGTCAGTGGGCCGGGCAGTGGCCTGTCACGTGGGAGACCCACACATCCCCACTGTCATCTCCGGCACCGCCCACTTCGCCAAGTTCATTGACAAGATCCTCCCCTTCTTCCGGCGGGGCGTGCTGAACAATGGCGCCATGGGTGTGTCGGAGCTGATGGAGCAGGCGGAGAGTCTGGCGAGATTACCCAGCATGCACTCCCGCCTTCAGGCCATGGTCCATAAACCCGTCGTCCACCACCAAAACCTCCCTCCCTCCTACGATGACATCACCAAGGCAATCGCTGACTTTGCTGCCACTTTATGACATCGTGGTAGTGTGTTGTAGATGTTAGAACGTTTCTGATAGTGACTCCTTCTGCACAGTGATTTTGTTGATGCTATCATCAACTTCCTCCAGAGTACACCAGTGTGCTGTTTGAGTGACTTGCTCTTTGGTTGGAATCGAACCCCAGTGACAGTTCAAACCATGCTGCACCAACTGTACAGCAACGCACAGGACTCATTCTTCTCAATATGTCACTCTTGATCAGGGTATGGATTGTGGCACTCGTTTTTTTTTTTCCCCTCATTGATTTCTGGGGGAAAAAAAAAGGAAGAGAGCAAACATAATTTAGAAAAAAAAAAAAAAAAGAAGTTTGCAAATGTTAATTCCTGAGATAATTCCTGATTTTTAAATAGGATGGTATGAAAAGAACAGGAAGTACATATTTGGAACATTTGACAAAGTTCTTTGACAGCCGCGACAAAGCAGAAATGGAACATTGTGAGGAAAATTAATGTACATTGAATGATTTTATTGTAGTAGGTGTATTGCAGATTAGGTATAGATGGTGTCATGAGCATGATGTTTATGATGTGGTTCATTTGGTGTACATCAGGTGATTGCATTGTGGATTAACCGTGATGTATATTGGGTGATTGTATTGTGGTTGTTTATATAGGTGATTGTATTGTAGTAAATGCGATTCACATTGTGATAGTACTGCTGTGAATATGGTGGACATTGGTGATTGTATTGTAATAATGCATAAACAGGGTGATTGTATTGTAGGAAATGTGGAGTACATTAATGAGTATATTATAGTGGTTCACATTGGGTGGTTGTATTGCAGTGGTGTACGTGGGGTAATGGTATTGTAAAGGTGGTGTATATTGGTGAACGTACTGTAGTAAATACGGTGTACCTTGGGCGATTGTATTGTAGTGAGGAGCACAAGGAGCCTGTTTTAATAATGCACAGTGAGCAATGAACGATGGTATTATAGTAAATAAGGTGTAAATTAGGTAACTGTAATACAGTAGATGTGATATACAGTGTGTGATTGTACTGTTTGGAAGTGGTGATTGTATTGTAGTAAATGTGATGTACATTATGTGATTGTATTGTTGGTAATGTTGTGTACATTGGATTTATTGCGTTGTGAATGTGGTGTGTTTATTTGTCAACTGTATTGTAGTAAATGTGATGTGCGTTAGGTGATTATACTATAATTAGGAGTGATGTGAGTATAGCTGCCATCACCAGCTTTGAGTCTTTTTTTTGTTGTTGTTCTTTTTTGTTGTTGTTCTTTTCTTCATGATGGCAGACTGTGTATAAAGTAAACACTTGGTGGTGTAGGTACAAAAGTTGAAGTACAAATGCTGTCATCAGGATGGCACTCACTGTCTGTTGGTTCAGAAATGTTCTGAAGGATGGTGCAGGGTTTTTGTCTTTTTTTTTTTTTTGGTCATTGTGATTTTGCTTGTGTTTACCTCAGATTAGGTTCTTTATCAACTTGTGTGTGTGTGTGTGTGTGTGTGTGTGTGTGTGTGTGTGTGTGTGTGTGTGTGTGTGTGTGTGTGCACACATTTGTGGCGTATGTACGTGTACGTGTGTGTGCACATGTGTATGTGTGTGTGCACATGTATGTGTGTGCTTATGTGTGTGTGTGCATGTGTGTGTGTGTGTGTGTGTGTGTGTGTGTGTGTGTGTGTGTGTGTGTGTGTGTGTGTGTACATGTGTGTGTGTGTGTGCGTGCAATTCTGCTGTGGGAAGAATTCAGTCGGAGGAGAGTGTTATTTTTCAAATGACTTCCCTGCTGTTCTGCACCAATCCAGAGCATGTCCTCCATGGTGTGAAAGGTGACACACCCACAGGAATCATCACCACAACAAATGTCAGTGCCAGACAGCTTACTCTGTGTTCACATGGCACCACGATCTGAAACACCACATACCTCTGGAGGTAACGTGCTGACACTGGCATTACCGGACGGCTTGCTTTTGAGCCCACTTTCTGTTCAATGCAAGTCATCTGTGTGTTTAACGTTAGCTCTAGCATAATATCGATGTTGAATGTTAGCTTGAAGTTGTTGATATTGAAAAGGAACTCAGGCAGAGGTTTGTCACATGATTGAGTCATTCTTGCGGTTGTGGTTTGGTGCTATATACCATTATGCCATTTTTCTTTTCATTGAAGTAGTAGAATTTGATAATATGGACAATCATGGGAGTTGTTTACATGTTTTTATAAGATGACTGATGATCTTCCAGGTTTCTGGTGATGCAGTGTGAAAAAATGCACTTTTGAACATTTTGAGGCATTGTAGTTGCAGGCACAGTCAATGTAAAAACATATGTGATTTTTTGTTAAGTTTTTTTCCATCAATGTGTGTGTGTGTGTGTGTGTGTGTGTGTGTGTGTGTGTGTGTGTGACAGATATTCATTTTTTTTTGCTTTGCTTTGCTGTGCTATGATGTTGAGTTTATATGATAAGTTTAACATATTCGAAGGGAATTTTTTTTTTCCGCCACAGATAATCTACAGAAATTGTCAGTACCTGGAATACGGTACATGCTCACAAACATGTTTAGTTTCCCAGTGAACAGAATGTGAGCATTCGGCAAAGAATATTCGACCCAACAGAGGGCATCACTACTTACAGTGTACTGAGGGAAAAAAAGGGACATAATTAGGAATGATTTCCCATCTGATATTTAACCCTCGAAGAGAAAATTTATGTTGTGTGCATTGACGGTTAGCTTTCAACTGCCACAGTCTTTTAAACCTAATATTTCTGTAACTAACAAAGTACTACCTAAATGTACTCAGCTTTGTGAGCCATTTATCTATTCACTGGATTTACGCTACTAAATTGTTCAGTATTGCGTGAACAGAAGCTCTCCATCACCGGCACTCACCGTTATACTGAATACAAGCTAAAAAAAAAAAAAAAAGATGTTTAAACTCAGTTGGCTGAAATCAAAGTGATTTGATATAGCAACTTTTTTTTTTTTTTCAATAAATGCCTCCAAACCGGGCAGTTTATAATGGTCAGTCTTTCACCAAACACAGCAACCTAATGGGCCAGTATTTCCCAAAGAAGCCATGTGGCAATAAAATCAAGATCACTTCAAGAAGAAATGGTTCGTCCATAAGCTGGTCAGGGCAGGTGGGTGGAGAAGTGGGGATTAGTTACTGAAAGGTTAAGTCGACTATTAACAGAAAAGAAAAGAACGCCTTCTTCCTTGCACTAAACTCAGAAGCAATCTGAAGCAATCAAAGCTAAGGGCATTTTCGTTATTTTGTTCGTTTTTGTTTCACCTGAAGAAGACCTAAGAGGTCGAAATGCATTGTGTGTTGTCTTGTGACTCGTTTGTCCACGTTTCTCTGGGCGGGTTCGCTGACATTTATTTAAGATTTGTTTAGATTTCCACCTGCAGTCGTTTCACTTTGCATCTAGAAAAGATCTAGTTGCAAAGTGAGACGACTGCAGGCGGAAATCTAAACAAATCTTACTGCGTTGAAGAGATCTAAGCTAAGTGAAAAAATTTGTTCATTTTCTAAGTAAAATGTAATAAGAAGATTCTTAAAATGAGAGGCTGGGTTCTCAGGGAGAGTCGGAGCTTTCTAAGCTGATTGTTAATGGAAAGATTCTTAATGAGAGGCTGGGTTCTCAGGGAGAGTCGGAGCTTTCTAAGCTGATTGTTAATGGAAAGATTCTTAATGAGAGGCTGGGTTCTCAGGGAGAGTCGAAGCTTTCTAAGCTGATTGTTAATGGAAAGATTCTTAATGACAGATTGCATTCTCCGAGCTTTTTAAGTTGATTTTGAATGGAAAGAATCTCGATGAAAGACTTGGGTCACTAAGCACTGTAAGTGGATAATAAAAAGAAAGACTTAGCGTGACTGATTGCATTCTCAGAGCTCTCTGAGTTCATTATGAATTGAAAAATTCTTAAATCAAGACTGGGTTCTCAGAGCTTTCAAAGTTGATTACAAACAGATTTCCAGTGACTGGCTGGGTTCTCTTCCCTTTGTAGTTTTGTTATAAATGGAAAGACTTTTAATAAGAGACTAAGGTCTTAAGGTTTCTTTTCATCTTTCTTTTTTTTTCTTTTATATCTATGTCTGTCTATCTATCTGTCTATCTATTTATCTGTCTGTATCTTTCTATCTATCTGTTGATCTATCTGTCTGTCTATCTATCTCTCTATGTATCTATCTATCTGTCCATCTATCTACCCACCTATCTATCTGTATTAACATTTGTCACTGATACTGCAATTTGCTGTATACTGTACACTTTTGCACAATTGATAGATCGGTTTGTGACAGTTTCCTGTTCAATGGTATCAAGTTTGTTAACCTGTTAAGCGACATTGAGCTCTTTAAGAAAAGAATTATTCTCATCACTCGTTGTTTGAATGTTATTGGCTGAGTTGGTCCGCCATGTTTTTTTTTTTTTTCCTAAATATGTACAGAAATACACTGCAGATCTGTCCATCTTTATTCCATTCCTCTGTCAATTAAGAAGGCTTTTTCAAAATGGAGATCTGTTCGGGCAGCAGAATTTTCTTCAAGATATAAATGTGATGATAGTGATGATGATAACGATAATTCATTATTATCATTCTTATTGTTATTGCTGTTGTTGTTATTGTTAATATTCTCATGAAAGTGTGTGTGTGTTTCTGTTGTGCCTAATTCCTCACAGCGATATCAAAGTGCTTTACAAAACAGAGCTGGCCATGAAAGCATTCATACAGATGGTGACGCAGTGCTAGGAAGTTGATTGTATGTTTCACAGTCACCCTGGCCTCATTATTCTCACCTGCAACAACATATCACCACCCCACTCTGCATGTTAGCTGTTAACAGATCTAACATCCTTTCTGAGAATGTCACTGATGAAATAAAAAAAAAAAAAAAGAAAAGAATCACAAGTGTGTCTTGCATTGCAGCAGGAGCTAAATGTGCGTCGTTTTTTGCATTGCTATATTCAAACTTGGCAACATATTTTATTTTCGTGTGAAAGAATGTTTTAAACAGTGTTTGATGTTTTGCACTGAGCAACGCCGAATGATTCTGCAGCAGTGCAGTGTCTTCTCAGATGAGGTACCTTAGGACAACCAAATGTGGGTTGTTTATATCAATCTGCAGTACTGGCTGTGGCAGTGTATCGTGAGAATGCTGAAGATGACACTGCAAAAGAGATTTGTTGAATGTTTTGTCTGTCCACTATATTAAGTATCAAGCAGTTGTACCATTTTTTTTTTTTATGTGTATTGAAGCTATGACTGTAGGATCAGGTGGCAAATCTGTCAGTGTGTTTTAGTATTGATCACATACATTTACGGCAGTACACTTGTGATACAGACACAGTGGGATTTCTGAATATCCACCTGTAAAAATCCTGAAATATTAGAATTTGTAAAGGATGGGGGGGGGGGGGGGGGGGGGGGGAATCTTTACATGGAAGATGATTTGGAAGATGATTTTATAGACCAGGACAATGTTTTAAAAAAGTTTTTAAATGGAGGTACTACATTTTTGGAGATTCTTTTTACTGTGTTTATCCATATTACTTCAGTGAATTCTATACATAGTGTGTACAAATTTGAAAATGGTCAAAGTGAAAAAAAAAGAGCTTGAGTATAATGAAATAAAAAAAGACACATATAAGAAGTTATTCAGTCGTAATTGCACTTGTGGAGTGATAACTGTGACACACGTTGTTTCGGCCATGATTGCTAAGCAATGATTGCCCATCATGTGTGTGCACAAAGTCTCTTCTTTAGTCTGCCCATATATAGAAACATGACACAACAGCATCAGTGGGGCTTTAATTAAACCATCAGAAAACAACATCCACAATGACAACAACAAGGCAAGAGAGCAGTACGTTTTTCAAGAAAATACCACTGACCTAAGCATTAGAGAAACTTGTGTCACAGAAATGTATGCCTACTGGCGCCAATGTTGCATCAACGTTTGTTCTGCTTAGTCTAGCCAATAGCCCACCATTGAAATGCCCTGTCATTGAAGTTCCTATGGTCTGCTGGCCTGGAGGGCAGTGAACTGTTCGAGGTTCATCATGTCTAGGGCACAGCATGATAGAGGGCGGAGCCCATCCCTTTCCTTGCGTTGCCATTAACTCTTTGATTCCTTCTTTCCTATGAACCATTACTTCCTCTTGTTCCTAGATTCTTTTAACATGAGTATTCCCTTCATTCATTTGGATTTAGAGGGGAAAAAAAAGAAGCGTAAAGTGAGAACTGCCACGTATGCAGTAGCAAACCGGCCAGAAATAGAGTGGCGACCACTTTCCCAGGCTGTAGGGGCGGTGTGGCATCCATTCCATTCATAAACACTGCCGTGCTAGCGACCCGTTCATGATGTGTACCGATGACATGACTCACGCAAAGTTCAAAGCGCTTACCGTGAGAACTGATTTTCCAGGCTGCAGGGAAAGGAGCGATTTTGTGCCGCCCGGTCTTCCGGGCCGCAGGAAGGAAGGGTACGATTTCTGCAAACCAGAAAACCAGGTTGTAGTGATGAAGAGAGTTAACTTCCCTGAGCTGAATCAGGTACCCATTTACTGCTGGGTGGACAGAGAGGGTTTTCAGCGTGAGCCAATCCAACCCATGAGATGTTCAAACTCAGGATGATGAACTCTTGCAGCAAATGCTGTAACCATAGGACCACAGGCTCTTGTTGTCACAGTACACATTTTTTTTAAAAAAATCATTTTAGAGAGAAGTATACCCACAGCAGTTTTAAGGAAAACAGATCTGACTCCTTTGGGGTTTTTTTTTTAATCATAATTGAATTTTGCAGAGTGTTCGCAGTTGTGATACACCAGTTAAACAGGCAAAACAGATGGCCCAGTTGCACAGACAAAACAGATGGCCCAGTTGCAGGCAAAACAGATGGCCCACTTGTACAGACAAAATAGATGGCCCAGTTGCACAGACAGAACAGGTGGCCAAATGAACAGACAAAACAGATAGTCCAGTTGTACAGACAAAACAAATGGCCCATTGAACAGGCAAACAGATGGCCCAGTTGAACACTAAACAGACTAAACGTTTAACAAACAGATAGCCCAGTTGTACAGACAAAACAGATGGCCCAGTTGTACAGACAAAACAGATGGCCCAGTTGAACAGAGAAACAGATGGCCCAGTTCAACAGGCAGAACAGATGGCCCTGTTGAACAGACAAACAGATGGCCCAGTTCCACAGATGAAACAGATGGCCCAGTGAGCAGAAAAAGCATATGGGCCAATTGAACACACAAAACAGATGGCCCGGTTCAACAGACAAAATAGATGGCCCTGTTGAACAGACAAAACAGAGGGCCCTGTTGAACAGACAAACAGATGGTCCGGTTCAACAGACAAACAGACAGCCCAGTTGAACAGACAAAACAGGTGGCCCAGTTGTACAGACAAAACAGATAGCCTAGATGGCCTGGTTGTACAGAAAAAAACAGGAGGCAAAAATGAACCAACAGAAGAGATGACTCTGTGGAACAATGGCCCAACAAACAAACAGATGGCCCAGTTCTACAGACGGAACAGATGGCCCAATTCTACAGAACACACAACAGATTGCCCAGTTCTACAGACACAACAGATGGCCCAGTTCTACAGACAGAACAGATGGCCCAGTTCTACAGAAAACAAACCTACAACAGATTGAGCAAGGTTATATATGAACATGTGTTTTTCAGAATGTATCAGGATTTTTTCTGTCATTGATATGTATTGATTTAACAGCCTGGCATTACATTTTTGAAATCAGTATATTACGTTTCTGTAATCAGTATAAAATGACTGATTTTTTTTTTTCAGTCACTATGAACTATCAAATATCACATTTTTGTTGTTGTTGTTGTTGTTTTAGTAAGCATGTTGATTGACGAAGTTCTGAGCAAAAAAAAAAAAAAAAGAAATACTGAAATGTTTGGTTTGTAATATGTCTATTCTTTCATTTGGTCATGCAGTACTTCTGTCTGTTCTCTTGTTTCATTTTCCACACATGCACTCACCTTACTTTTGAAACCTGATTGAGATCTATTTAATTCTAGCAGTGTACTTTTGTAGTTTCTGTTTGACAGACATTTTCACTACTTACAGCAGTAGTGATTTGTTTACAGTATTGATGACTTGTTTGATGAATGATTTATCAGCACTGATTAAATATGTGTGCTGATTGGAATAGATGACTGCAGTTTTCATGAGGTGAATGACTGGGATATGATTACGTTTTCACTTTTCACGTCATAAATGAGTGATATGACAGATTTTATTTATACAAGTGAAAAGGGAATGTTTTAAAATCATGGGTGTATTTGTATCAAATAATTGTCATTGTATTTCTATAACATGTTGTTTTGGACAGAGTATACAGTGAGAATAAAACACAATTTTCCTTTTGTTGATGTGTGGATTGATTTCATCACACACTTTATAACATATACATTGAGGAATAAAAACACAATTTTCCTTTTGTTGATGTTTGGATTGATTTAATCACACACTTTATAACATCGGTTATATTGGGTAAGGTGGTGTTTAGTAATGAAATTGTCCAGGACTAAATTGGAAAAAAAGCATTTTATTTTAACATACAAGAAGACAAAGCTTTCAGTAGTAACTGGGCAAATCTTTTACTGACACGGAAAAATGTCACAGACTGTTGTGTTGAACTCAGTAAATCTGTAGCAGTTGCAGAAAAATGTCAAAGACTGACACATTAAAGTCAGCAGATATATAACACTTTTAGCACATTGTCAAAGACCCATACATCAATGTTGACAGATCTGTAACATTGCAGCAAAAGTATCAATGATGGTTAATTGATGTCAGCGGCAGGGTAAGTGAAATTCACCATTCTAATTAGCAGGATTGAAAGGCTTTGGGGGGCCAGAATAGCTCAGTTGGTAGAGCACCGGACTCGTGATCCTGGGGTTGCAGGTTCAAATTTCGGTACAAGGGGATTTTTCCCCATGGAGTAACATTGGTTCTGACTCCATTCCCCATACTGTCCTTCGAATGAGACTATAAACATCTTGCACACACATAAAATACCATCACCAACTTTCGGAAGAGAAGGCCAGTTTGGCCGTTGGTATGGATGAAATATTACATGTAGTATGCACCTTCCCCGAAGATGGAGTATGGCTGCCTTAATGGCAGGATAAAAAAAAAAAACGGTCATACACACAAAACGCAACTGCCTGTCTATACAGGCAGTGTCTGCAGGAGTATCAGCCTGTGTATGCAGAAAGAAAGAAAGAAAAGGCTTTGAGCTGAGCTGTACCAGTGCAATGTAGAGGGGACATTACTCACTGTATGGTGAATCATACCACACAAGAAATAGCCACATATGCAGAGCGAATGGTGACAATGGTGATATTTCTCATATTCATTGCCCCTCACTGCTGCTCCAACTTGAACAGCTGTCATTTATGGTGTGTCTGTATCTACAGTGACCGGTGTAATCTTTGTCATTGTGCAGCTATCATCGCTGGCTCTCAAGGCTTTTGGTGGTGGGCCCACTCCCTCCCTCCCCACCTCTCATAGCCCAAAGTTCCCCCTTCGTTAGTCCACAGAGCAGCCCACAATGCAACTTGATGGTGTGGCCGAAACCAAGGTTGTCACAAAATGTCAACGACCCTCATGTAGGTCAGGGGTCAGGTAACCCTGTTGTAACAAAGTGACGATGACTTCTGTTCTGACTGAAACTCGGTGGATCAGTTGCTCGGTGTAACAAAATCCAGCAGTATTGAGTGGACCTCTTTACTACTCTCCACATCAATACAAATGCTCTGGGCCATTATTTGATGAGACTTTCTGTGCCCTATAACTATCCATGTCTTCAACGAACTAATTTTGTCAGTTTTTCACATGAATATTAATGAATCAGGCCATGTTCCATTAATACGTTTTATGACCAATGTCTGGTCATGCATTAAACAGAAAGAAGGAGCAATGTTCACATCCTGTGTATGTTTCTGTATTTTGTGATGAGCTACATGGGTTTGAAAAAACTCATTTTGTGCACAGTTGGATTACTATACTAGTCATGATTGAGCTCACGGTGCCATATGAGAACAGAATGGAGGCAGCTCAAATCTGCAAGACTGAAAAGTATGCTGATCTGGCAAACAGCCTGAGGAGAGAAGGCTATCAGGTCAAAGTCCTCACTGTAGACATTGGAGCTAGGGGGTTTGTGTAGGAATGTCTACATCATGAAACAGCTCTCAGTTGTAGGGAGGGAAAAAACCAGAGCCCTGAAAGCAACGGCAGAAGCGGCAGAGAGGTGTTCAAGCTGGATCTGGTCAAGGAGAAACAAAAGTGAACTTCATAAGGCTTGACTTTCCTACAAATACCAGGTGCCCCAGTGGCTCAGTGGTTAGAGTGCAAGTCGTTAAGTGGAAAATGAGCATGTCCAAAGGGTCATGGGTTCGAATCCCAGCCATGACTCGTCCCAAGATGGGGAAAAAAAAGGGGGGCAGCAGAGGGACATCCGGAGTCATGAACCGGGTGTGGCCCAACCCTCCTAGAGTGTCAGAGATAAGGGCCGAAGCACTTGCTTGAAGGGGGCTTCTCTTCTGAGGACTCTCTGCTGCCATGCTCTCCACAAGTTTCTTTCTACTTTGTCATTTGTTAATACGGCCCCACACATATGCACCACCATTCCCCAATTTGATTTTCAGTCTTTCTCTCTTTACTTTCTTTTTTTTTTTTAAGTAAATAACAGATGAGGGTTTTCTGTAATGTAGCAATGAATATAATTACTTTGCAATTATAAGCTTCTCCTCTTATGATTTATAAGTAACTGTACTTGGGATTTTAGGTTATTTCTGAAAGTGTTGAAAAACATTGGCATTGCCTACAAGATCCAATATGAAATTTGTGTATCTTTGTCATCGTATTGGATATACCATTAAGATCCTGATTGTATCATGTGTAATTTTGTTGCGCTGGCATTACCAACAAGATCCAGTGTGAATTTGTCATTGTGTTGTTGTGTTGGCATTACCAACAAGATCCTGTGTGAATTTGTCATTGTGTTGTTGTTGTGTTGGCATTACCAACAAGATCCTGTGTGAATTTTGTCGTTGTGTTGTTGTTGTGTTGGCATTACCAACAAGATCCTGTGTGAATTTTGTCGTTTGTGTTGTTGTTGTGTCAGCGTTACCAACAAGATCCTGCGTGAATTTTGTTGTGTTGTTGTTGTTGTTTTGGCATTACCAACAAGATCCAGTGTGAATTTTGTCATGTTGTTGTTGTTGAGTTGGCATTACCAACAAGATCCTGTGTGAATTTTGTCGTTGTGTTGTTGTTGCGTTGGCATTACCAACAAGATCCAGTGTGAATTTGTCGTTGTGTTGTTGTGTTGGCATTACGAACAAGATCCTGTGTGAATTCTATCGTTGTGTGTGTTGTTGCGTTGGCATTACCAACAAGATCCAGTGTGAATTTTATCATTGTGTTGTTGTGTTGGCATTACCAACAAGATCCAGTGTGAATTTTATCGTTGTGTCCTTGTATTGGCATTACCAACAAGATCCTGTGTGAATTTCATCGTTGTGTTGTTGTTGCGTTGGCATTACCAACAAGATCCTGTGTGAATTCTGTTATTGTGTTGATGTTGAGTTGGCTTTACTGACAAAACTGTGTGAATTTTGCACCATTGTTGTTGTTTCATTCCGTTCCAAAAACTGTTGCTACTCTAACTTTATTCATTAAATCTCTGCTCCCTCTTCTTTTTGTAGTAGTTATACAGCAAGTTTTGAAAATAAGCATGCCTTCTGTATTTATATTTATATATCCATCTACCTGTCTGTGTATCTGTCTATCTATCTTTATCTGCCTATCTATCTATCTATCTAACCATGTACACACACACACACACACACACACACACACACACACACAATCTGTGTATCTGTCTATCTTTATCTATCTATCTATCTATCCATCTATCTATCTATCTATGCATGCACACATACACACACACACACACACACACACACACACACGCACACACACACACACACACACACACACACACACACATGCACATACACACATCTAGCTGCCTGTTGTATGGAACCTATATTGATGTCCATGTATGTGTGGTTTGCTGTACATATGCGGATCATTTACCATGATAGATGCATATAATTGGAATGGTGGTCTGTGAGTGCACATATGTGCCTAAAAACTGGGGCTAGATGCTTTATTAATGAATCGCATTACTATTATTATAGAGATCATGGGAAGATGTGAATGAACACACTATGATCTTCATTATTGATGGAACTACAGTCTGGTGATTTTTTTTTAATCCTGAGTGTGACGTGACGCTTGACAAAACCATCCGATCGTTCCCACTAAAACGCCAAACCAAAGAATAGATTTCAAATCTATGCCCACTCTCTCCCCTCTCCCCCCCCCCCCCCCCCCCCCCACACACACACACACACACACCTTTCCCCCTTCCCCCTCTTAAGAACTGTGTGCGTTGCACGGCTTCGACTATATGCTACAAGAAAAAATTGCGTCACGGTAAACCCATGATGCCTTTCATTCTTATCGGCCTACCCCCCCCCCCCTTCATTCCCCACACTGGGCGATACTACACAGCAACGTATCACCACCCTCCCCCCCCCCCCCCCCCCCCCCCCCGTCCTGTGAAACAAAGGCACGCTGCTGCTGTCTGCTGCCGCTGTCTTCACTGCCCACCACCACCAAACACCCCCCCCTCCCCCCCCCCCCCCTTCCACCTGAGCCACGTGGTGGCCTTAATTGACACAGAGGCAATCGCCCCATGATCACCCGTGCTCGCAGACACCTACACGTGCTCGCGGACACTATACAGACGCATAAATTAACTGGTGCTCGCGGACACCTATATGGACGCATAAATTAACGGGTGCCGATTAGGTTCAAACAATTCCCGAGGCGATTGGTGACTGGACTAAATCCCCCTCCCCCTCTCACCCTGATGGGTGAATGACAGGTTGTCAAAATTTGATTCAGCAAGTGAGGAATTCATATACCAGACACGCAGAGGCGCAACTTCACTGACCCCTCAGGACTGCCTTTAGTCAAGAGCAGAGGAAGACAAAGGGACAGAGAAGGCCTAGTCAAATTCTTGGTAAACTCTTTGATCTCAAGTCATTCACTGTTCATTCCCAGGAAAAGTGAGTTGGAACTCTGTTTTACATTTTTGAATCTATGTATTGATTTTATGTATGCTGTGTGTGTTTAACATTGTAACTTTGTACAAATGCTTAGCAACATTTATCAAACTGATGAATGATTATTCTGTGTGTAGTGGTTTGCTCGCCATCATATGGCAAAAACTCTCTCCCAGTGGTTATGATTCTTTGTTACCAATCTGACCACTGTTCTTTGTGTGCACCTTGGCTTTTGCCAGTATGCAGTTCTGTCTGTTAAAATAATTACATGGTTAACTTTGATCAGGAACACAGTATGCCTGTGCTAGGTAAAAACTGCTACTCTGATTTATAAATACTGGTGATTATTGGAATGATTTGTAGTGTATGACTTTAAGTCTACACCACATGTGTACTTAGACTATGTATAGCCCAAGTCCGTTGTTTGACTACAACTGTGTAACATTGTATTACTGTCTCTTACCCCTTTGTATGCTTAACTTAGCCTTTAAACGAAAGTGGAGACTAATAGTTATAGCAGAAACTCTACCATAGAGAAAACTTTTCTGGCTGAGTCTCATACCTCCTCTGAAAGAAAGAGGAAAAGGGTAAATGTGGGCACTCGACAAACCAGCCATCAGATTCTCATCTACAGATCAAGTTCTCTTTATCGCAGAACTGGGATCCTGGTCATGCTACACATTGCGGTTGAACCAGAAGCTGGGATTTTGCCAGAAAACCGGGGCGACACCAGACAACCAATCTACACCAATGGGGCAGTCACCAGCTACAGGAGAGATGAACTATTTTCTCCGAAGCAAAGCTAACTTTGCTTACCACCTGGACTCAAACCATTAGACCCTTACCCTCACTTTATGATGAAACAGTGAGAACCTGTCTATGAGTACCACTCTGGCTACAGCACTGGGTGTTAGCAAGCGGAGTAGATGTATAATAACCATATACATTCAGTGTAACTTAGACAGCACCCCTGTATGCCAACTTAAGCTTGCTGCACAGAGTACAAGCGAGTAAAGTAGGAGTGAGGAAGGACCCCTCATTGTGGTAGTCCAATGAGAACTGAAAACCCAGTCTATGGAAGTGACATGCCATTTCTTATCTATGTGTAAATAATAAAACTTGATGTGTGAAAGTGCACTTAACTTGTGTCAGTTCCCTGTTGTTCAATCGAATGTTGAATGTTTGAACTTCTCTCTTCAATTCTGTCTCTCGGAGCTATAAGTACTTGTAATTAAGAGTACAGGCCTAAGGAAATTATCTCAGAGCCATTCTTCTGTATTTTATCAATACCCGGAACAAATGAAAATTTCTTTGATGACTAGTACCGGAAAGTTGCTCCTTCCACCACTAGTAAGAGAGAAGGGGTGTAGGTGAAATGTTAAGATAATTCTCATCGAGAAATTATTCTAAGTCCTTCCCCTAGAGGACCCACGTACCACTCATATCAGTCCCCATCACACTGAGAAAAGGCCACAATGTGTACTTTGGAAAAGGAATATTGCATAAAGTAACCAATGTGGAAATATTGACTGAAACCTGTTGCGCCGAGTTTTGAGAAGGGGAACAAGAGATTATTTTGAACATGAATATCATGCTTGCAGCTTACACATGAATATGCAAACATACAGACAAATGCATGTGCACACACGCGCGCACACACACACACACACACACACACACACACACACACACACACACACACGCGCGCGCGCGCGCGCGCGCGCGCGTGCGTGCACGCACACGCACATGCACACGCACACACACTGACAACCAACACAAACAGGCACACACACACACAGAGATAACAGTTACACATTAGCATGCATG